>JAVQJF010112297.1:0-48363 GCA_036023855.1 Gadopsis marmoratus
TCTCTCTCTCTCTCTCTCTCTCTCTCTCTCTCTCTCTCTCTCTCTCTCTCTCTCTCTCACCCTCCTTCCCCCCTCGCCACCCTGCTCCTCCTTCTCCTCCTCCTCCACAGTCTTGTGCCGGCCTAGCCAGGCAATGCTAACGCTTTTGTCAGGGTGATTAATAGCACGCTGGACTGTCGTTAATTCACTGGCTAATGACTGGAGGGAGCGGGCAAGAAGAGGAGAGGAGCAGAGCGGAGCGAGGCTGGAGAGTAATAGACTGATGTATGGGTGTAGGCTGCTTCCAGTGGCAGAGGTGAAAACCATCACCACAACCTCCCCCCCACCCCCCTCAATCCACACTAACATCCCCATACACACGGGTACAACCTCAAACATACAGCTACTGTATTTTAATGAGAAAAAAGCTAACATGTTGCACTCACATGTGCAGGTGCATGTGCATGTCACCTAATAACACACATGTGCAATGACCATGAGTTTGCATGACTAAAGCTTGATAGAAAATTGATATCGGGCATTATTAAAGAGTTAATTAGGTCCTCAAGGATGTCAGAAAATGTTTCCAAAATGTTGAGCTAAATCTCTCAACCAAGGAGAGCTGTAAGTTCCAGGGAGAGTACAACTGAGTTTTGGGATGGTTTTAGGCTCAGGAATTTGTTTGGAGCTTTCTGCATTCGCAATGCAGATTTTCATTTGACTGCGGCTTGTAAAAGTGGCTCTTAATTGGATTATTTTTATGTGGACAACTTCGGTGATTGGTGCAATTGTCACCGTCTGTTGTGGATTAATTGGCAGAATTCGAAAAAATTATTATTGGATATTTGCAATGATGCGTTTGTGGTAATTGTTGCTGTTACAAGAATTGTCAGGAGGGCTGATACATTTTTCAGTGAAATAAAAATAAACAAGCATTGTCTCTACTTCACGTTCCCTTATTTTAAATATTCTACAATATGTAAGTTACATTTGTGAGGATTTTTATTGTTTAGTGGAGACATACGGTAAACAACTTGGATGGATGTGACAGGAGGATGATAAGGATACAATGACATTCTATCAAAAAATGTGACCATCACTTCACACTTTAGACTGAAGACTAACACTAAAACAAAAAGTGTTACCATAAAGATGTCTCCCCTCACACATTTGCACACCGACGTGCACCCAAGCTAACCCTCTCTCCTCCCTTGTTAATAAGAATGGATGGGTTTGTTCTGCCTGCAGTCTGCCCTGGTGCTCCCCTAGCTGGCTGTCTGGCCTCCCGAGTGGCTTGCTAAATGAAGCTGCACCAGAAGTGGGTGTAGGAACAGTTACACACACACACACACACATGCACACACAGATGGAGAGAGAAAAAGAGACACTGAGGAGTAGTACAATAGTTTGTTTCAGCATAGTGGAAGGTGTTCTCTGTGCACCCTGACTTTTGTCATATTATCTGGGACAACCGCATCGGTTCACCTTATATAGCATTAATGTTTTAACTAGAGTTTGTAAAGGACATTTTTCTTTACCTATTATTCTCTTTATTGTAATCATACACTCCACATTTGATTTTACGTCGCTTCTCTGAATATTGAGACACAGTCCTTTCTGTTCCTCCCCAGACAGACGTGTTTATGAATCTGATTTTTTTAACCCCTAGGGAAATAGGACAGAAACAACAAAACTGATTTATGAATTGTTTTACATGGTAGGTAAGATTTGACTATGGTGGTGGACATTCAAACTCCTCCACACCACCTTGTTTGTGTGAATGTGCGCTGAGTGTTTCCAAGGGGTTGATGATGTCGCTGGTCTGGTGCCACTGTCCCAACAAATGTTTCCCATGTTCCGGAGCCTTGCAGAAAGGGAAACGTATGAAACATTTATGCTTATCTGGAAAGGTTGGTGGCATTTCTCTCAGCAGCTGATGTGGTATCTTAAATAGCAATGGCTTGGTTTAAATCAACTCTAACGCTAAATGATCTAGTTTAGATGGGTTTTGTTCTGCCTGCACTCTGACCCTCATTTATTAAAAATGAGATGTGTAGGTGTGAAACTGAGCTCCGTCTGTGAATGGTTTGGTCTTCATCACTTCATCACTCAGTTAAATCATGTCTCTCTGTATTTCCCTCCTCCTTGTTGTCCTCCTTTTCTCTTTCTCATTTTTCCTGCCAAATCCTTCTTTTTCCCATTTGTTCTTCCTGTTTCATCCAGCTCCTTTGTCTTTCCATCCTCCCAGTTTCTCCTCCTCCTCCCTCCCTCCCCCGGGTGATGTTTGCAACTCAATTTGGCAAATGTAACTCAATATTGATTATTATTAATATTTATCATGTTTGTGAACATGTTCTCTTCTAGTGCTATTAATCTGCCCTGTTAATAAATGTCTGTAGCAGCAGCAGCCTGGGCCCCTTGGGACCATAGGAACCCCCCCCCCCCCCATGCACACACACACACACACCTTCTCTCAGCTACGGGAGGTTGCCTGCTGTCTTCTATTTGCCTGGAGGCTTGATCTCAGCATAGACACAAACACACACACATATACATACACACACAAACACTATTGGAGGATGGAATGCCTCAAGGCTGCTCAGCACAAATAACACATCAATACATCAGCCATGTTGTATCGGCGCTACGCTCAAACACAAACGTGCACACTCGTGTATGTAAACACACAAAAGCTCCAGTCTGTTTATTATTGAGCTGCAGTGACCAAATTCAGCCCAGTTGTCGGTTGTTTTTATGTGGAAATGTTAAAATGTACACAAGTGCTGTGATTAAAGTTCTTTTTAGTAGTGTTCACTGCTACAAGAGAAAGGAAGTAAGGGAGAAACAAACTCAAACACAGAGAAAGAGAACAGGCTAGGGACAGCTCCCCCTAGCAGGTTTCATAGGCAGATGACCATACCAGTCCCATTTAGGTACACACACTACACACACATGCTGAACACAATGCCCTGAATGTTGGCGAGCAACATGGTACAGTATGTGTGAATTTCAACCTTTGCACAAGTTCATACATTCATGTGCATAGAAAATAAATGAGAAAAGGTATCTCAGTTGATTTTCATTTATTGTTTGGTCAGGTCAGCACTTAAAAGTAATAAAAAGACACAATTTTGTCGAGGACATAAGCAGAGTAAACTGTGACTCGCTATAGCATAAACCTTTATTGTGGCCAAAGCTATAGTTTAAACATGTTATGGGCTTTTGTGTAATTATTATGTAGAGCAGCATTACGCTTGCAACACTGTGGGAGGAGGTCAAACAGTAGAAAGCAATGTGGATGTACACAGGCCTTCAGTTGTTGCATTTTCTCTCCTAATCATTTTGTCATTCTTTTCCATTTGCTCTTTCTTTCTTTCTTTCCATGTTCCTTTATTTTCTTTCTGCCACTGTGATCCTTCTTCACCCCGAAGAAGCCGTCTTTTTGTTTTAAGTGTTGCTTGGAAGTGTTCCCTGGTGCTTTTACAAGAGGAAACAGTGTGGCGCTTCTCGCTCGGAGAGGCTCGCTGGTGTTGCAGCTGACCGTGCCCCCTTTGCTCACTCACCACATCCAAACCCACACACACACACACGCACACACACACACACACCAAACACACACCTTCTCCCCTGAACACGCTCCTCTGGCTGCCTCGTCACATGCTTCCATGTATACGTCATTTTGAATATATGGTACCCATGTGGAAAAACACGCTGCTGTACAGTTTTTCACCTCTCACTCTCACTCAATCTACCTTTGATTTGTACTGATTTGATTTTTACAGCTGCCTCTCTCTCCTCCACCCCTCCTGTTTTAAAGCAGAGGGTGTTTAGGCCTCTGTTGTGTGGCGACACAATCTTCAAAGGCCTTACTACAGAGGAACAGGTACCAATATCACTCTGTGGCCCAATACTGCAGCTAAGTGGGACCATATTGACATAATATAGCGGCACAAACAGCAGATTAAGTCTGGCTTTCAATGCCGCCCCTCACACATTTATGCACACGCATATGTGCACGTGTGTGCACAGAGCTCCCACATCAAAATGTTTGGTCATTTATTGCTCAACCAGCTACCCATTTTTCATATCTGTCATGGTCCACACATTCTCCTTCTGCCTTCGATTTGTTTTCCTTTCACCAGACAATCTTTTCTCCCCATATTTGGAGCTGGTGCAGCATTTTGCATAGTTTTGCCCTTTCCCTGGATACTGTCTTTTCGTCAGTGGCTGGCTTTCCTTTTGAGTTGAACCAGATAAATTTACGGACAGACAAAGATACAGTGTCTGTGTGCGTTGGAGAGGGAAGGCAATGAGGGAAGTAGGACGTGTGTGCTCTGTGATGGCCATCTTTGGCGCACACATCCTATTTCCAGCTCTCTTCTATTGTTGTCATAGCCACAGCCATGGCTCCACCTGGCTCTGGATACTCAAGCTATTGTTGGCATCCATTCTAACCTGTGGTCTGCAGTGCTTTGCACAATATGTGCATCCCTGTATACAAGTAAAAAAGCATCTTTGACTACAATATTACAAAGATTTGTGATTTTTCTCAATGACAGCATGACTGCTTATTCTGCAAGAAATTAGCTGGTCCTTATTTGATGCAGTATTTACAGGTTCCCTCCCAGAATTCCTGCATGCAGCGAGTGTTATTTCTTTCTACCCAGACTGCGTCCACAATGCAGCTCAGTCTATATGTCACAAGGCACATGTGTTTGTGTGCGTCCAGGCAGACGGCAGAAAATGACTCCAGATCTCTATCTTTCTGCATTTAAGTCTAGAGTGCTCTGATTAAACACAACCACAGAACAATTTGCCCGTTGTAAGGCCCTCCGATTAAACTGCTGATTTTCAACAGTGTGTCAAGTTATTTTGCCATGGCAACGCTGATTACAATGTTATCAGCTTTTCATTTTTTTTTTTTTTACATATTTCTTTTTTAATCTTCTTTCTTCAAATGAAGTATAGTCAGATCTTTCTTTAATGGCCTGTGCTAGTGCTGTGCGACATTGTTTAGTGTGTATTTTAGAGGTTAGGGTCTATAAATGTCATATCCATGTCATATCTTGTAATTTAACTGTGACATGCAGTAATTATGAGATATCATCTTTACCTACAACACCATCTGATCCCTTGCACATGTGTTTAGAGAGCAGGAACAGCTCCTGCAGTTGCAAACAGATGTGTGTTTGTGTGATGGCCTGCATCTGTGTTCATATGTGCCCTAAAATCTTTGTTATTGCAAGTCATGCTACAAAGCAACGAGCACCGTTTACGGCACGCATTTACAATTTATCAAATAAATGGGATGCCTTCATGTGGCCTGGGCTCGGCTCTCAGGCAGAGCGGCGTAGTTTTCCACTGGAATAACAGCCGCTGAACAAGCAGCCCATTGTAGCCACAGCCAGCACCGGGACCCCCAAGGTGCGAATTAATGATTGACCCCTGATGTAATCAGGATAAATAGCTCCCCGTAAAAAGAGAAAGAGATGGCCAGAGGAACAGAGAGAGAAAGAACAACATAAGCAGCCAGGGAGAGGAAGGCACTATCTGGCCCGGTTGTTTTTTAAGAAGCCCTCTGGGAGACGAACCTAACATCTCTTTCTGGGTCTTTTGAGACCCAGAGCTAACATACAGCTGTTTAAAAGTAGCTCAGTCGTCGGTTTTTAGACTCTTCACCTCCTCCTCTTTGTCCTCCTCCTGGCCCCTTTCATTTTTATCCTGCTTACTTTTCTCATCTGCAACTTTTTCTGGCGCTGGTCGAACATGGTAGCGAGAGAGAGAGAGATTGTCTCTAGTGGCAGGTAATCTAAAAAATCCAGGAACCTTTTTTATGAATTAACCAAGTTGCAACTAAGAGTTGAACTTGTTTAATATCACACTGCTTCGCTTTACTGCTTCATGTGTCTCACAAAAGATGTTTTGTTCATTAAAATTAAGAGGGTTTTTTTTCTCTTTCTCCTTGCTACTCAATTATTTGACGTAGCGATCTGTGCATATTTTTGTGCACAGAGGCTCTTAAAGCCAAATAGTATTTAATAGATTTTCCAAGCCTGTCTTTCTGCTTGTCAAAATTGCTCTCAATGGGTCAAGTGCCAGTGTGGGGGACTGAAGAGGGGGAGTGAGTGAAAAAAGTGTTTAACAGCCTGAAAACACTTTTGATTGTGCAGAGGGAGCAGCAGATAGGGCTGAGTTATAAAACTTTAATTGATCTGTGAAAAGTGGAAGCTACTGCTGGCTCACATGTTCCAATGCTTAATTGTACGCCTGGTCTGTGCCCGTGATCATTAAAAAATGGGTTCTTTTCCAGTCAAAATCACTGGATGACGCAGAATCAGTCATAAAAGGCTGGATTTTACTGCTGCAGCTTTATATGATAAGTTTCCCGGATCTGCATGGACAGGCTGCAGGTTTGCCAGGCGCTGAGAAGCCCTTGTCGCATGCTTTCATAGTTTCACATTTCACATTTAAAACTTACATGTCAGTTAATTTCACAACTTTTACAGTCCACATCTGTCACTGGGCAGAAACCCAAATATTTATCAAAGAACAAAAAAAAAACCTGATGCACTGTACGATGAATGTGCTCAGTGATGACTTTTCTACTTTGGTTTCTTGATTAGCTCATTCAATCTTTCTACAATTTACAAGACTCAGTGTTTCCCTCCTCACCTTATTAAGCATATACAGAAAAATAGTTTAGTAGTTAGTACACTCTTAAAACAGAAAGAAAAGGTATTGGTTGTTGTTTTAGTTTAACTTGTTAATTATGGATATTTCTTACATCACATTTTATTAAAATTCAACCCACAAACTTTCACTGTGACCTAATAAACTTCCATGTACTTACAAGCACATTTTTAAAATGTCATGTTGCCGCTCCAGCTAAAATCTGGGAAGCGGTGGCAGGCTTGGCAGCAGGCTGGATGGAGGCTAACACAGGGAGAGAGCTTGATTGGAACCACTCGCGCTGTAATTTTGGGCCTAGTTAGCCTGCTGATTGCCAGTCCCCTTGTTTAGATAGTAAAACTACAGTGGTGCTTTGACTAAAGACACCAGGATCTGTCCAGAGAGGGAAAGACACACATGGATGTGCTGAGGCGCACACACAAACAAATACCCATTGAAGTGTATTGGTGACACTGCATATTGAAAACGGTCAAGTATGGTATCAAATGTCTGGCCAGATTTGTAATCTTTATTGTTCTTCATTGAGATTGTTCCTGATTTAATTAAAAAAAAAATTGTATGCTCTTTTATTGAGGCAAAGTTCTTATCGATTCAGAGTTCTTGGACGGATGCTTGTAGTAGCGCTTGAGAAGTTTGGCTTCTTTTGTTGCCTTTGCAGAAAAACATGGTCGTTTTTCTCAAAATAAGATATTGAGAACAGTATAGTGTATTATCAGTACGTAAACCCAGGTATCGTTGCAGCACTGATGTTCAAAGAGACATATGGTAAAGAGAACACACATAATGTTAAAAATATCCCACATACACCACACAGCAAAGCAGCTCATTGAGATGCATTTGCACATGCACATATCTAAACCTTCACTGTCCACAAAGAAAATCCTTAAAAACACACTTAGTGAAATGGGACTTAATGCTTAAATGTAATGTACACACACACACACACACTGTAAAGCTCATCATTCACTCATGTTGGATGTTGGTGGGATCCTTGAGCGCAGGCACAATCATATTGTCAATCTCTGGACGTGACAATAATGATAGTTGACGAGGCTAACCAGGTCAGTGATAGACATAGCCATTACTTGTAAGATGAGTCCTGGCAGTGAAAAGTGACTGCGATGGGACTGAGAAGTTTTCCCATCAAGATCTTGGCTAACCTCACGCTTCTTCTCCTCGCCTGTCTGGCTCTTCTCACATAGCCTCTGGGAAGTTTGTGAATGCCGCATCTTGTAGCTGAAGGTCTTCAGATGGAAAGGTATTCTTTTCTGAGGACCCCCCCCCCCCAAGTGATCTCATTGCACATTGTGGTTTCCTAAGGGTTTAGAGGTTTGAAGATAGAAGTGGGGTGTTTTTTTTTTTTGTAATTTAGATTCAAGAAGTCATCGAATGCATAGTGTCTACTGAAGATGGAGATATGACTTAGGCCACGCTCAGACCGCCGGTAGCCCCCCCCCACAGCCCTCTTATTCATTTGAAAGGACCCAATTCATTGGCGTGAAGGGGTTTGCCAATGCAGAGGACTCTGGCAAAACAACATGGGTCAGCTTTTGCTGCAACGTAACATCTTTCGGCAAGGCACTGTGTTGACTAACCTATCCTGGTGGATAGGTTTGTAACGTGAACAGAGCATTTCTCCTCTTAAAATAGCAAAGGAAATTAAATAAAGTAAAATAGTTGTCGTGGTGATAACTTTCCAGAGTTGTAAAATCCTGTTTGTGAGTATTACTATCCGCCTTTCGACGTGTTAACCTCTTGATCAAACTAGACTTTCTGTATCATGTTTGTAACCTCCAACACAGCTCCATGTACTGTGTTAACACAGGGATGTTCTTGGTGTGAATCCTTGCTTACAGTATTTCAGTTTCTGTACTTCAAATTCTGAGATTAACAGCATGCATTTGGCTGGTTTAAAGAGCTTTTCTCTTTTCCTAATGTGCTGACAGTAAAATCCATGACCTCCATGGTGTAATTTGAAAATTGTATGTTATATGTTATATATAAATATATATATACAGTATATACCTGCCCATTAACGATAATCTCTGTGTATGTGTTTTTGTCTCGTAGATGACAGTGAGCCAGTGGACAGCATGTACGACACAGAGGCTGACCTCCTGGGTTTAGCAGCTGGTGGCGGAGGCGGTGCCGACAGCCCAGAAGATGACGCAGAAGACGGCGTCATCAACATGTCCCCCCTGCCCTCACCGACTCCTTCCCACCCGAACAACAACCACCACCACCTGCTGCACCCCCACATCTATGCCACCCACCACCACCACTTTCACAACAACAGCAACAGCAGCAGCAATGACCAGGATTTCACCACACCCAAGGAGGGCTCACCCTATGAAGCACCTGTCTACATTCCAGACGACATTCCCATTCCCAGTGAACTGGAGCTGCGGGAGTCCTCTGTGCCTGGTGCCGGTTTGGGCGTTTGGGCCAAGACCCGCATTGGTGCTGGCGAGAGGTTTGGTCTGCATAGCACGCTGCATCATGTGGCCACAGGCAAAGACAGCTCCTTTGGATGGGAGGTAGGAATCAGCCCGGCTTCTTTGTATTTTACTGTATTTTTTTTTTCCTCCATAAATTTCACAACTGTCTATCACTTTTGCCCACTTCCATATTTTGTGGCACCAACACAAAATGCACAGCAGCATATGAAATGAAAGAGTTATAGGCACAATCAAGCGACACTGAAGAGGCTAAATGGATGAAGGAGCCACTCTTTATTCACGCATTTACGTTTCCAGCCATCGGTCTTCACAGGCGATCTCGTCATCAGCCAAGATGCCCGTTCCATTTTCATCCCCCATGTGATTGGACCCCATCTTTGATTCTGCCCATACGCGCACAAAAGTAACACACTCGTCCAGAATTGCAGCAGCACAGCAATGTCAGATGGAAAAATCTGGCTGATTAGTGGAGGTATCAGCCTTTCTGGGCGTTGGTCCGAGCGAGCACACTCATTTGGTCACGCCACCCGATATGGAAATGGAAGAAGCATGGCCCAGTGCGGTGGCGGCATATTGAACTATTAATTTTCATTTCAACATGACATTAGAGGATATTGAAGTTGCTTCAGTAAGCTCATTAGGGAAAAAAGAAACTCCAGATCTCTGTCTCTCTCTCTCTGTCTCCCTTTCTCTCCTTCTCATATGCCTAATCAGAGATGAAATATCCTGGCCTGCTTTTCATTTCACTGACTCCTTGACTCTTCATTTTTAGGGGGCCGGTCATTCACATCTAATCACGTCGAACATTACATTTGTATGTACTGTAATAAGGAATCAAGACTTTGACAAGTTAATCATTGGAGCACCATGTTGGAAAGGGCATGATGCGCTTGAATTAGACACCACCAGCTCATGTATACAGTTACAGTTTAAACATTAACAGGTCATGCAACGATCTTGAGAGTACCTTTCCACACAGTTACATTATAATTTCTGCTAATTATGCATTTAGAAGTCCATTTGCATTTTAAGCAAATATGTAATTAATTGAAGAGATAAAATGATAGTTTCCCTGTAGAGAAATTGTTGTTCAGCTTACACATCTCATATTTTGGACTATAATCAGAGGCAGACAGAGTAGAACTAGAAGCAGGAATAAAAGCAGATTGTACTGATTTGTTCAACCTTGTGTGTCAATAAGTTAACCTGGCAGAGTGAAACAGTTTGAAGAATATAAGTTTAAAATTAAAGGCGTTCGATATCAGTAGTTATGTTCTCAAAGCATGTTTCATTTTTTCACAGTTTCTCTTTAAAGGAATATTGTAAATAGAATATCGCTGACAATGTTGGCTCACAAAAGTAATTCATGATTTCCTCATTGACAAAACTTTAAAGGAATCTCTCAGGGTTCCCTTAATATGTCCAATCTGAATGACTACTGGTGGTTTCCACTAAAGCCTTTGTTTCTTTTTTTTACCCTGTTTTCTTCTTAACAGTTGTAGGAGCATGCAGGCGATTAGAGCACACAGGCACACGCTATGTGGCAGTGTGCCAGGCTGAACATTTTCCTTTTTAAAGTTCATATTATGGCTAGCCATTCGGGGTGCAAAGGGCACCTCTCCAAAAGCTACACTCTCCCCGTAGCTCTCGTGTTTTCTCTCAGTTTTCCTCCTCCTTCCTTTTTTCTCCCCAGACACCCGACTTATGCATATTTATCAACTGAGCTTTAGCTCTCTGGCTTGTAGGAAAAAAGGCCACCTTCAGCTCTAAAGAGATGCATTCACACATGTTCTCACAGAAATGTCCTGGCATAGACACACAATCTTCCCCTGAAAAGGGAGAGACTCAGCATATTGTTGCACTTGGCCATTTCATGATGGAGTTTAAAGTGAAGATGAAGTTTAATAAACCACCCGGTAAGTCACAGTCTGCAGTCCAGATTCTACCACTGACTTTGGCACTTTTTTGGTTTATGAGAAATCCAATCTGTTCAGATCACTTAGCATCTTTCCGTTAACCTGGGGTCAGTTTTGTCAAGGTAAAACCTTTGGTCTTTGCCTTCCAACCTGTGAAAAGCTAGAGATTGAGCCGTCTTCTTTTCCTCCGCCTCCTGAGTGGTCATTGGAGGACTCTCTCTGGCTCATGCTGTCTTATTTTTTTAAGATATCCCGTCTGGTTTGGGGCTGCAAGCCTTCGGGGGCTCTCCTCTCCCAGACTCTTATCACAGATAGTCATAACAGTCAGCCTGTTGATAATCATCAACAGACTCCCCCAGGAGTCCCATACACCCAGTTCTCCCCTCTTTTACCATCTACCCCTCTACTCATCTGCTGCCTCTGGTCTTAGACAAATAGACAGAGGCAGGAGCGACAGACCGAGTAAAGAAAGATGTTAGAAATAAAGAGAGAGAGAAACAAGGATAGAGTAAGAAAAGAAGATGGAAAAAACACATTTCTCACAGCATCAGAAACGCTTGAGGAGTCTAATATGCTTCATGGGAATTCTGTGAATGTTACACTGGTCCCCTGTCAAAACAGGGGGATGTGTTATGAGAGATAATAAGTGAAGTCATCTGAGATCTCTGTGGTGTAAATATGATCATATCTAACCAAGGCCTCATATATACAGACAAAATTGGATTAAGTGCTGAATTTAGTTATCAGAGTAATTAGTGTAACTGTGCTTCCACTTTATAATTAATTGCAAAACAGTCTTGCTGATGTTGGATGAAAACCTTTTCTTCCCAATATACTCCTAAGAGTTGAACAGCCTTGTTTTCTTCTTGATGACCACCATTTTAAGTTGAGTGAATTATCTTATACTGTACATGTAGCCCTATAATCCCTAAAAACATGAAATCACCAAACCTGCAGCTACAAGGTTATAACTCATCAACAGTGACATATGCCATCTACAGTAGTATGCTCAAATCCAAAACACTGTAACTACACTGACCGAATTTACTCATTATGTTGGCTTTGCAAGTACCTGCCAATGAAGCCAAGAAGCTCTGACAATCACATGGCGGATGCTGTAGTGCATTCTGCATATCTGAGTAGAAGTGTAGATTGGTGGAGAGAAACAGGGAGAGTAATAGAAAGAGAGTGAATGAGTGGGAGAAAGAGGAAGAGGAAGGCAGGGAGGAAGCCTGCTATTGTCTGTCCCGGGGCGCTGGGCACTGGAAGAGGTGTTAACTCAGACTCATTTCAGTGAGACGGACAGCTCAATCTAAGAGCCGCTTCGCTGCAGGCCATGGCCATTCTCTTCTGTCTCAGACTCCCTCTCTGGGCCAGCACCGAGTCATCCATTTAAAAACCATTATGCTCCCCCTTTAGCACAACATGATAGAACGCCAGGGCCCCAGGTCTACTATATGTGTGTGTGTCTCTGTGGTTGTGTGTGCGTAAGGCTGCCAACCCCTCAGGATAGGAAGGCCTAAGCAAGCAGAGTGAGGCAAGGCCCTCAGAGAGTCCAGAGTGGGGATCTGCTGTCAGAGTGACTGCTGCTATTATCTGGCCAGTAGATTGACCTGGCTTGCCTATTGATAGAGTCATGTCACCAAACAATGGCTGGAGGCTCTTCACCGACTGGCATTGAATGGACTCACTGCTCTAACTCCCTTTGGTGTTCAGATGGAGCACAACACATTGGTGGATGTGTTCAGACTACGTGGTACATGTTAATAGGAACAAACGTGTTTATGAGCAACATGACATCCATCCTGCAGTAATGACTCGGCTTTGATCCTTAGAGGAATTATAAGAGAAAATTAAATCTCTCAGTTATGTCTATATTCAGAACATTCATGAAAGCAAACAGACCTCTCAAAGCGTTATTAATGGTGTTTACTCTCACTGCTCCTTACCCTGTGACCACTAGGTGTGTCCTTGCACCTCTGAGTCATGGCTTTTGAAACTCCTCCAGCACCTATTAGCCTCGTCTTTCCTCACTATCTTTTGTTTCTCCAGCTTCAGTGTTCTTGCCTGAAGGTCGAGGCACATCAGGTGTTGCAGCACAATCACACCAACTGTGAGAACAATTGAGTCACTTGCTTGACAATTTTGGATTTACTGGCTGCTAAACCTGTGATTTCCAATTTTGGTGTTCTGCCATTGTCAATTAATAGAATATAAATGATATACAGCACAATACCTTCAGGTTACAATACCTTCGTATATTCTGATTCATAATAAGTGGGATATAGGAAGGACGTACTGTGCATTTTGATTTTAGAGATGTGCCGTGATGAAGACCCTTTGGACAAGGTCAACACAAATGCGTTCACACATAAAAAGATGTATCATAGAATCCATGTCAGCCCTACAGCCATATTTGTCTGTTTCCAGCAGCGGACCTTGGATGACTTTGTTGCAAGGCAAACTTCTTTTTCTTTGCCCTTCATTCTTTTTCTGTTGACTTTTTGTGGGGTGATTTTCCGTATCAGCATCATTCATCCAGTGATGTTTGGAAAGAGGCGAAAAGTATGCTAGCTCTTCTGTTTACCCCGTTATTGACTTAGCGATAGCCTAAGACATCTGGCGGGCACTCTCATGTCGCCGAGGTCCTACGTGACAGATACCCATCTGGCATCATGCATCGCTGTCAGCCTCTGTCAGGCGCTTAATCTCAGACTTGATGGTTCGCTTTTCAGGCTGACGCTGTACTCCTTTTGTTCACAGCCTAATCGCTGAGCTAAGCTAACGTCCTTGTCTCCAAACTTTAGGGAGAAGAAGTCCTGGCGCACCTTGACACTTATCTGTCCTGACCCACCTCTCGCCTCCTAAAGTGTTTGCTCGCCTTTTGTGTTTTGCCTGAGGAGGGCGGATGGCCAAGATCTTATGCTGTAAGATATCCCTATAGGGCATTCAAGGTGCAGCTTGGAACATGTCTGATCTGTTTGCCTTCCCCAGAAAGGTGTTCCTTATCTTGATGTTTGGCCCTTAAGGTGACTGGTACTGAACTGATAGGGCAGAAACTCTGTGGGACTTCCAGGACAGGAGACAGCAGTCACACCAAGTGAATGCATAGTATGAGACAGAGTTAGAAAGAGAGGGAGTGAGATAACGAGAGAGAGAGAGAGTTATTTCCTGCTTGATTTGACTAATGTACTTTCCAGTGTTCTCACGGTGACAGTCGTGTTCTGCCACTTCAGTTATGAGTGTTGATTAAGGTCGGAGAAAGTAAGCATTCGCTAACCCATAACACAGATGCCATTTGTTCATCATCCATTTTTAGACACTCAGTCCTAGCATTACTTGTAGTTAACTTGAACCCCTACCGTGTAGACTATTGTATAGCATGAGTGAAAATCTTCACGTAAATGGGGCCATTATCATGTCTTTAAGTAATCAAATCAGGACCATGCATTGATGAGCATGGTCTGGAGCTGAGAGTACTTCTCCTTAAAGCCACAACAGGAAAAACAGCAGGCCTTCTTAGTTTTACCTCCTCAGATATAGTGTCATTGGAAACTAGAGCATAATTGTATATTAAACGGTCAGTTCACCTGAATCGCACACCAAAAAAACATATTTTTCCACTTGTACTATGCCCATGTACTATGGAGTCAGTCTTCAGTTATCCAACATTGAGACATCGGCTGCCACCTCTATACAACAGAGAGAGATAGTGAATAGAAATCCTTTTTTGGTGCAAAAAACATTAAAATGTTTAACAAAAACAAATTTCTCAAATCTGAATAAAACTGAAACTGTCTGCACAGTATTTAAAAATCTTGCACAAATATCCACTATTTTAATTTTATGTTTAAATGGCTAGATCCCTATTACTCAATGCTGTAACATATATAAATTATCCTACTTTTACATCAGTGATTCGGTAAAATCAAAGGGAATGTTTTAAAATCTTATAATGGTGGACATTATGAATATATATATATATATATATATATATATACATATATACAACTAACTGCATATATTTAAGGAAGTTACATTGACACATGTGCATATAGTCCCACATTATAATGAAAAGGATATCAAACCTGTGGATTCTAATAACAGTATTGACCAACAGTGTGCGGTTTTCTGTCATCATTATTTGACTTTGACAGAAACCCCAAGTTTACACACGGAGCAAAAACACCAGAGAGAGAGTGTAACACCACAAGTCCTGGGCCTGGGTGCTGTAATATCTTCCATTCACGTTCATTTTATGTAGGTTTTAAACATGCCATTAGCCAATTTAATCCAATTTTCCCAGCTTTCGGAGCACTCCAGTGGAACAGATTACATTTAATATTAAACATATGGTCGGCGTTGCCCCTAGAAACACCACAGCAGCACTGTTTTTTTTAAGAAAGCTGTTCAAGACAAACCTCCTGTGTCCCAGTGCAAACCGTTGTCAATTATCTTCAATGAACACGGTAATTGATAACGAGGAAGCAGGGCAGCAAATTAAATGTCAGATTTGATTAGAAGCCTGATACCTTATCATTTGTTCATAACTCGTTACCAACATCTGTTAATTAGTTAATAAATTAGTCTGTAGGGCTCAGATGAAAGGTGCACAGGCTCCCGAAGAACTACATGGGGCAAAGTCATCCATCTTTGAAGAGAGTGGAACTTGACAAATATTGTCTCTGGGATTTGGACTGTTATTACTTGGTCATTGGTTTCAGACCTCAGCCACTCCAGTCAAGCATTTTCAATGGAACCTCTTGTTTGCCTGAATAACCCCCTCCCCCACAGTCTCCTCACGCATCTCTACCACAATGCTATCCTTTATTGCATGAGGTTTCTCTTAGTAGAGGTGCTTTAAACATTAATTTAAAAACCCTCACTTTAACCCATCAGTCCTCTGTGGTGAAACGCAGGCAACTCCTGTCCAATCCCCCTCTCCCCCTCTCTTTCACTATGTCTCTAGTGAAACCCCATCGTTCATCATGGCCCTGATGAATAGTCCCATCAGTTAGGGCCTCAGGTCAGGAGCAGACTATGAAGATGATAACATTTGTCAAAAGCTGTTTATATTCGTGATTAGATTTATGCAGTTATGTAGACATGCCCTTTTCCGCCTTTCCAGCTCTTGCTGCTAGGCTGATGTTTATTAATTAGTCATGAAACATAATCTTATCTCAGCTCTGATTTATCATTTGTCATATTTTGTTCAATATCTGTGTGAGAGTGATATTTGTGTGTCTATAAGCGTATAGGTGCGAGCCCTCCAATGCAAGACCTTTGCTAGTCACAGATCACTCACTCACTTTCTTTCATTTGAACTCACTTTTCCTTTCTCCCTCACTTTAAATCTCAGTCCCTTGTGCTGCTTAACATTTCTGTGACTCAAGCAGGAGGTGGTGACCTATTAATCAGGTTCCCGTGGCTGTTGTGATTGCCATTTTCCATAATCAGATACACAACACGGCCCAAGAGCCTTGGCTGTAGAAATACGTGTTCTTTTAACTCCTTACAGTTCTTGTGTTGTACTGTAGACCTCAATCCGTGAGTCGTGAGCCCAGGCGGAAGCTGCAGCACACAGCTGTGTCTTTTAATTACTTTTTATTAGGTATATGGACTAACATTTCGGAACAGTGTGTGTCTTTAACAGAGTCAAACAGTCACGGTACAAGCAAAGAATAGAAAGGGCTATTATCTCATAGCACTAGGTCTAGACCGACTCTATGTACAGAGACCCAACAATTACTCACGCTAACCAATCGCTTTATGATGTCTAAAAGTACAGTTAACCTTCCCATTCTCTGCTTTAGACAAGTTTTTCTTGGTTTTTAAAAGCTCAATATTAATGTACTGTGTGTTTGGGTGTGTATATACTATAATGTGGTTCTTCACGAACATGTACAGCCATATAAACTGTGCACGCATCCACAAACATAAAGAGACGCAGGCAGGAAAAAGACATTCTCCCTTGTTATTCTTTCCTCTCCTCAGTCATTCAGAATAACAGAGTAGAGTGAGAAGCAAAGCATGATGACGACATTAGATCTAAAAACAGTGTTGAATTGTTGAAGTGTCGAACACGCCGGGGCATCTTTACTTTGGAAAGTGTCCGGAATCGCTCGAGTGGTTTTCGCTCATTTTCTCCACCACTGTCATTTGGAGCGAGACCTGAAGTCTTGTCTGCATTAGACAACAAGGAGGTTTTGACAGAGGCAAGATTTGTAGAGGGGTGTGTGTGTGTGTGTGTGTGTGTGTGTGTGTGTGTGTGTGTGCACACAGGCTCACATGTCCAAAGTCTTTTAATCATTTTGGGCGCATGTCCACCCTCCACATAATCCTAAATCTGTCACATTTCCCCAACTAAATCAGGATCTCACCAGGAGTTTGTTGTAATATCTTAATTTAGTACAAGTGCTTGTGTCAAGATGACAAATAACAGTTTAAACAGATGTTTCCCGGACATTTTATTTATGAGATATCATTGCCTCATTCCATTTTGTTTGCATTATTCTGCACACTACTCACTGGGATGGTGAATTTTGATCTTTAATCAGTGTTGATCATTAGTGAAATGGCTGTTTACTAGAATTCTGCTTTGTAACCCATAAGATGGGTTGATATGCAGTCCCTGTTAACTTTTACAATGACTTTCACAAGTCAAATTAAAGCCACATTTTGTTAAAATATGATCAGCAATGTCACTGACGGATGGACAAATGCAAAAATTAACATACGAGAAAGCGAGCAAACGACCACTAATCAATGTAGTTCTTACTTTATTCTCAACATGGGCCACAATAAGTTCTGTTGTCCAGGAAGAAAGGTAAGGTGAGAGAGGCTAACTTGATTTCTGCAAATCTGCTTAACAGTCAGAGCAGTGTGCTTCAAGCCTCTCAGTCACTCTGCCCTTCATAAATGTCTTATGATTCTGCTCTGTGTCACTCTTTCTGGTGAGGAGGTGAGCTGATGTTGGTGCAGCTGGTACGCAGCGGTACCCAGCATGTCACCCGGTACCACAGAAGGGTGGAGAAAAAAAAAACAATAAACTATTCTAGTTCTCTGAGACTCTTAGGCCTGAGCCATGTGATACAGACGTTAAGCTAAACAACAGAACAAAAGCATTGTCACATTGTGTGAGAGTGTGGCTATGTGCACGTGGCCCCCGCCCTTACCTGTAGATAATATTAGTGTTACAAATGTCTATTATATGGCTCAAATGACTGTTGTTTGGCATTACAAGAAAATCTTACTATTATCTCACTATTATTCTTTTATTCTCTTGATGAATGTCATCCAAATCCTATTTTTACTACCACTTCGGTAAGTTATGTGCCATTCCTCATTATTTAGAAGTTGGGATCAAATACTGGACACCCTGGCTTATAATGAAACTCTTTACATGTCTCTTATATGTCAACTTATTTTGTTGAACCTGAGTGTGTCTGGTGACAAAGCCTGCTCCCCTCTGTTGGCCAAGAGTGCACAATGCCACTTTCTGAACAAGGTCTAAGTGCTGTGACATTGTTTATTCAGGGTGGGAGAGAGAGAGGCAGACATTCAAACAACATACAAGTGTACAATATAAGAGCACACCGACAAACACACAGTGCACGCACACTGCATGGTGCCTACCAGACTACTCAAGCGTTCAAAGCACCACAGGGCCTTCTGAGCATCCTTCACAGTCCTGTGTAAAATATACAAAATATTACATGCAAACACGTTATTGTGCCATTGCTTTGCTTGCAGATAGCAGATTTTAATCTCTTTTGGCATGCCAGTCTACTTTCAAGTGCTGATGTCTGTGCATTAGACATTATGTGCTTTCATGACAACATACAGGGCTTATGCTTTAATTATACCCAGATCACATGCTCAAATCTTTTCTTTTGTGATTCATTGATTTTTCAAACCCCTCTCTCAACCTTATGTGCCCTATCATTCTATTTCTCCTCTCCTTTTTTCTTTTTGCTCCCTCCTCCTCTTTTCCTGGCCTCCGGGGTCCCAGTGCTTCTAATCGGCCTTATCAGCGAAGTAATTTAGCTGCCACAGCTTGGGTTTCTGTTGCGCGGCGAGCGGCCCCATTGTCCTGCCCTGCTGTTGCTGAGATAAACCCTCAGATTGAACAAAGTCCGCGCTGACCTTTACAAACTCCCAAATCTCGCTCCGTACACCCTTCCAACAGAGATTCTCTCTGCCTCAAGCTCTTTTCTTAGGGTGGGGGGGATTGGGGCACATCAAGTGGACGGGAGAAGGCAAATGAGTGTGTGTGCAAGAGTGAGAGTGTGTGGGGTCAGGATGGATTGAGTGAGCGTGAGATGGACAGGGAAGAGGGATTAAGATGGCTGACTGAGCTTGTCTATATTTCCAATGGCACTTCGCTCTGAGAGGGATGCCTAGGAGGAAAAGTGCACTGCAAGCGAAGCATTCAAGTGTGCATTTTTCTGTCTCCTTCAGACTGCTAGAGAAGGCTTTTGTGAGCAACATTCTCTGACATTTCTGCCTTCAACGTCTAACCAGAAATATGATTTCTTTGCTGTAAAATTCAAAGAGTGCTTGTGTCTTAGTTCCTAGTACTCGTACAGTTGACGTCCCTGGAATAGCTCATTGAAAGAATCCTGACAAAAGCACCGTTGAATCCCTCGTCTTACCTCCATTGTTATCTATCATGTCCCTCATTCCTTGGCAGAAGGCCCAAGAGGAGTCTGTCGGGATTGCTGCTTTGACACACAGTGAAAAAGCTAGAGAGAAACGGTTGAAGCCAAGTGGCTGGAGGGGTGGGTGGGGTGGCGGTCGATGCTGTGCCGGGAAGGTTTGGGGCACAATGCAACAGGAGTACCCTCTCCATTGTGAACCACTGTCATCCTTCAGAAGCCACTCGACTAGCTCTCCACACCGCAAATCCTCTCTGCTCTCTATTCCAGCCGTCTGTCGGTCAGGCGGGGAACCTCATCAAAAGGTCTTGGAGTTGGGGTGGAGGGAGGCAGGATGGTGGAGAAGAGGGGAGGAAAGTGCTGTTAGTGTAAAGTTGGGGTGGTTGTGTGTGTGTGTGGGGGGGGGGGGGGGACAGGGTGATAAAAGGGCTGTAAATTTAGGCTTCCGAGTCAGTGATGGAGAATTGACGGGAAACTGCATCACTATTTTCATTGGTCAGGGTAGCCCTGTGTTCATCCCTCCATCCATCCCTCCTCCTAACCCACCTCCCTCCACCCACCACCACCTGCCTGCAAGCCACCACCAGTGTTCCCAGGGAGATGAGCGCCACAGAGAAGAAGGCCCACAAGGGATTAACTTTTCACATGGCTGGGAGTCCTCGTCTCAAAAGACCTGACAACCCCAGACGGCTTGATTAAAAAAGAAAAGAAGAGAAGAGGAAAGGAGGGAGGGAGGGCACAGGAGGAGGAGAAGAGGGGGAATTCATCACATGATGGCCCTGAGAGAGGGATTTTGGATATTGGGTGTCTTTTTTTTCCCTTCATCCAAAGCCCCCATGTCTTGGTTGAGAATGAGCAAATTGTTCCTCCTGTTCTCTCGGCAGTCCCTGTTTTGCCCAGCCTAGAGATGTGGGTGGGCACCAGCACACATTGTCGACTCCTCACAGGAAACCTAGAAATGTACTCTAGTTTCAAAGAAAAAAAAAATGGTGTCATGTGAATGGTGAATGTGGTTGCTTTTGATTCCACTTTTCATCAGCTTCTTTTTCTTCTGATGCCAAATCCATCAAAGACCCAAAATATTCAGTCATCAATTCCAATTTTCTACAATGATATGATTATATCATGATGTTTTATTTATTAATCTGTCATTAATGTATTATCAAAAGCCCTCCGTTGTTCTGCGTATGTCAGCATTGCATTACATTCAAGGAAGACATTGGCAGAGAGAGTCAGCGAACCGTTGCCGGCTTAAAGTTCTAGTGTTCAAGTGGCAAGGCGCCCTATTTCCCCTCACTCTATCCCAGATAAATTGGGCCTCTCAGGTTTGTCTGTGAGAAAGAGAGGACAAAAATCAAAACAAACGCTCCCACTGAAGTGAAGATGGGAGTACGGGTTGGCTTTCCTCTCTGGCTAGCGGATCAGCAACTCAACCTAGCGGGACAGCGGGCCACTTAATACCTCCCATCTTGTCCAGGTAACAGAGTGGCCCGACAGGGGGGTCAGGGAAGGTAGCAGGGTATCGTCTTACAGATCACCACTCACCCTCTGGCTTCCTCCATATGGCTCACTTACCCTCCTCTCATCTCCACTGCTTGGACACACTCACCCTCTCTTCCCACACCCCTCGGATAGGATGCAAACATCGCCGAGAAAGGTTTTGTAGATGTTTACACCCAATTTCTCCTCAGGTCCAGTGAGATTAACCAACATCTATATGATGCTAACGACATACTAGGGATTTCCAGGTTTTGCTGCAATTGCCAGGCTTTTTGTCAAATGAACGAACACTAGAATCAGGTATGCGACCTCCAGTTACTTCATTTGAGTTCAGCATCATTGATTTCCATTGGGACATTTGGTAGTGAAAGGAAGGAAGGGATGTAGTTAGATCAGTACAGGCACAGAGAGAGTGAAAAAAGTATGTTTTGTTAATGACAATATAGTTAAAAGAGGAAATATGAATGCACAAATGCAACCGTAGTCATTATAGGGAGTGTAATCTCTAAAAAAAACATCTGTTTAGTAACTTCTGCTGTCAACACTAGTAGTGTGAAGGACAAGAAACTCCATATCCAAAGGGTGCCTAACACAGTCAATTAACCCTAATATGAGGCCCAATTTCTCATTAATCATGCTGCTTACCTCCCATATGGCTGCAGTCTCCAAGGAGGCTTTGAACCTATTTGCTGTGCACTTGACCTTGCTGATGGACCTAGGAGAGCGCAGGAGTTGATTTCTGTCCTCCCAGATGTTGTGGGCCTTCTTCCTGGTCTGCTGGATAAACAGATGAACTTATAGTGAAATGATGCGAACTCCAGTAATATTGCAATGGCCCACAGATGTTTAGTGTTTTCACACAAATCAAAAAACAGAATGAATAATAAGAAGAACAATACACAGTAGACGGCCAGTGAAGGATAAGAAACTGTATTAAACACTAATAATAATATATCGGCTTGCTGCTTGCATAGCCTGTCAAGTAGTGCTGAAACGATTAGCTGATTAACTGATTAGTTGATCGACGGAAAACCAATCAACAATTCTGATAATGGATTCAGTGTATCATTTTATCAAGTAAAAATGATAAACATTCAGTGATTCCAGCTTCTCAAATGTTGGAAGTTGCTGCTTGTCGCTGTTGTAAACGATTTAATGAATATCTTTGGCTGTTCAACCATTGGATGGACAAAACAAAGGGTTTGAAGATTTCACCTTGTGCTCATGGAAATTATCTAAAAATTAAATTTTGTAGACCAAACAAATGGTAAACAGACAGCACTTGTGTTGCAAGATTCTGGCCTGCCTGTGTAACTTGGAATTCAGTGTCTTCCTCAAGGACAGTGCATGTTGACAGGTGGAGCCAGGGATTGAACCATCAACCCTGCAATTACTGGACGACCTGCTCTACCTAAGGAGCCACAGCCACCCATTAATTAGAAAATACATTGAGAAAAGAATTACCAGATTAACTGATAAATAATCATTTGCAGCCCTAGTGTCAAAAAGTGGGAAAATAAAGGAAACCCATATTATGAACTTGTGGTAGATGCTAAGGGTATCTACAGATAACAAATAACACAGAGACACACTACGGCATTCATTATGCTGTATACGTTTCTGTGGAGTTATTTTATTTAACTTTTATTTTTGGTTTGCACAGTATGACAAAAAGTAGAAAAAAGTATATAAAGTATGCAATCTCTAATGATATCCACTTGACGCTTGGACCCCTGCTGTTCCTGACGTGACAAAAGTGACAGAACTGATATGATATTCTGACTCATATTCTTCTGACCCTCGCACTAAAGCAGTATCCAATCAGTATTTCTTTGTCTGAGCACTCCTTCCCTGCAGCATGGCTATCATTAAGTGACTCATTTAGGCCATCACAGGTAGGCCCACATCATCAATGGAGTTATTTCTACTGTAATGCATGCTGAAGTAGCTGAGGCTAATGTGACCCCTATAGTTTAGCACTGCATTAGTGCCAGAAGACCCAGCAGTGAGCCTTTAACCTGGCGACGACAGGGCCATAATTATGTTCACCGCAGGGTAGGCTTGGCCAGAGGACGCTCAACTATACACACAAAGGGACACGCATACAATGACATGTGTTGATGTCCGTGCAATTATCGGCTTATATTTCTCACAAGTTAGTTACATTTTATTCACTTTATATTACTGAAGAGTTTCAGTTTGATATTGGTGACAAATGTGAGATTTTAACTAAGTCTTGAACTAGTGTCAATGTTGATGTGAGCACCTCTGTTAGTTAGAATACGATTGAACTCACCCAAAATGACAAAAACATATATATATTCTCATTGGCAGTAAATTTAATTTTGTTTGTGATGCTCACAGCATTGAAAGGTACAATTTAAAATTTCAACAGAAACGTCTCTTTCCAGAAAAAGTGTTTAGGGACTGTGTACTCGGTGTAACGTAGTTCCAATGAAAACCGTTCACAGCAAGGTCTGCAGATTATCAGGACATTGTTTCTGGATGCAGATGTTGCTATTTTTTAAATGTGATTTTCGAATGCTGTGAGAAAGCAGAATTCCATTCATCACCATTGAATTGGGGTAGAGGCAGAAATCTCAAATTGTTATTTTACTTTGTTACAGGTGAACTTACCCTTTAAAATGTAGATTAATTTTAATTGTTGGGACATGCATCAGCTAGTACATAAGCACACAAAATGTCAGGTTCACACAAAATAGGCACACTTATTATACCTGCCCCATTTCCCTCCTCGCCACTATATCAGCTCTAGAGTTACCATGTTTACTGTCTCTATTCACTTACTGACTCTTTCTCTCACCGTCTCTTTTGCACACACACACACACACGCACACGCACGCACACACCAGTCGTATTTCAAGATAATTCTCTCTCCTCTCGTTCCTCTTGTCTCAGTATCCTGAGCCACTAGACACTGAATGGACCACAGGGAAAGCTGATCCCACAGACACATATTCACACACACATACACACACACACAAAACTGCGTGTGGTCCCACCATTTCAGTCCTCATCGTATTTTCTAATGCTTCATCAGGTCCGAAGGTCAGGGTCTTGGACTTAAGACTAATCTTTTAAATTCCTCACTGTTTCAGACCCCTTTGTCTCATCAGAAGTCACTTGCCTACCTTCCACTGTTCCTTTTGTTTGCGAGATTGCACCTCTGCGTGACTACAAAAGATTTTGTTGTTTTCTTTCCCATCTTTCTCTCTGTCTCCCCTTCTCTTTCTGTTTTCTTCCTTCTTTCCCCTTTGCATAATTCAAATCAGAATCCCCATGTGAGCACCTTGCTCTTGACCTAGCTTAGAAAGCTTCTGATTGCTTTAATAGCAGTCCTTGGACCTGGAAGGTGGGCGTCTTTGAGGAACTCTTTTGAGAATGGTGGGTATGTGTGTGCAGTGTGTGTACAACCGAAGGGTGGTTGATTAGAACTGACCTCAAGAGTGTCAGGAAAAAAAAAGTATAAATATGCAAAGTGGACTTATGCACTTGCATAATTGGGGCAGAGAGGAGTGCAGCAAGGTCAAGTAGAACAAATGGTCAGCAGAGTGAACTCAAAGTCTATAAAAAACACAAACACTCACCACATATATATGTATGTTTAAGGGGCACTGGTCACTTTGAGGTTAGAAAAGTGAGGCTGTCATGGAAAAAGTTGCCAGTTCCACTCCCCAGTCAGGGATGACCAACAGTAGAGGCCTGTGGTTTGTAGTGGGAAGCTCCCAGATGGAAATGAGTGTAAGCGTGCAAAGCATAACATTACTGAGAAAGCGCTTATGTGCTCTGTTGGCTTACCCTTGGCAAGTAAGATTTAAAATATCAGTTGGCATACACAAAAGTATAAATGCAAGCCGGCGTGTTTTGCCAAAGAGGCACAAATGTGCACAAGGATAAGTCCTTCAACAGTGGGATTGCCCTAGCATTAGCCAAAGTCAGGAGCTCCAAAGTAAGGCCAGCTAAGGTTGGGGTGAGGCCTGGCAAACCCAAAGATTGAGTCTGAATTAGGCCCACCATTCAAAGCTAGTGAAAGGAGTTCCTGAGCCTCCTTTTCTCTACGAGCAAATTGGGAGGAAATCTGGCTATTGTGCAGAGTTTTGAAGAGGCTGGTGGTGGGGAGGGGGGCAGACTGTGCTTACCTATAGATGAGAGTGGAGACAAAGGTTCCTGGGACATCCAGGAGAGGCTTTGAAATCCCACTTGGCTGGAGACGGAGGCGGCCTGGAGTAGGTCCTGGTGTTGAAAAGGTCAACAGTGCACAGACACCAAATAAAAGAGGATTTAACTTGAACATTTGTAAGGATGGGAAAGATGGGGAAGATTGGAATTAGATTAGAAAATTTGACTTCCATCATTTGAAAATAGTGACTGGAGCCCAAAATCGTCAAATAGTTATGGTACTTTTTACACGTGTTCTAGAAGTGATATTTCATCCCCAAATCAAATCAGATCAAGTCACCAGTTCTCCCCTGTGGTTAGCTTCCCTCACAATTTGCCTAAGGAATAAAAGTATCAAAATGTCCACAGAAACTTCTCACACCACCATAATCCCCTTTTTGCTCACCACTCAAACTATGAACTGTTGCCACTGTTGATGTCAATGCCTCTTTCTATGACCTGTAGGCTTACTTGCTTATTATAAATACCTTTTATACAACTCATAGATACATAACATTAAACACAAAATTCATATATATTATATATATATCTTAATTTACAGCTTACATGCTCACACAGGATTAAAATCATTTAATTGCTGACGTATTTTAATTTTCTTACAATTTTATTTTCTCCTTGCATATGCTTCTTATTATATTTACACTTTCAATTTACATTTTCAGAAATTAGCTGATGTTGCTAACCATAGCAGCTGTTTTACAGCAAGTATGCATATGTAATACAAATAGATGACAAATTGTTGAAGAACAGGCTTATATTAACAGTCAAACAATCATGCAGGTAGAGATTTTCTTGCTTCACCAGTCTCTCAAGAAAGGGTAGGCAGAATGGTGACTTTGATCGAAATTCAACTTCAGCAACAACGTCCATGCAGTGTAGAGCTCTGACTACCCTTGTTTTCCCCCTTTCCATGGAGCAGCTGAGCCTCTAAAGTGTGTGTGACAAACGGACAACAAAGCAACTTCTAATGGTGATGATGATGGCAGTCTTTTAGGAGCACTTTGATGGATGAGGATTGATGTGACCTACGTTGAATTGTGTGTGCCTACATGAGATTTTGTGTATGAGGGAAGACGGACAGCCCCTTGGGCTAAATAGTCAGGGTATCACTAGATACACACACACACACACACACGCGTTTTGATGGGCGGTGTTTCACTGCAGCTACACTCTTCCTGATCAGCAGTGCAGCCTGGGGCTCTTCCGGAGTCTCTCACCCCTATGAGAGTCCAAACCCCCCCCCCGGTCTGGCCTACTATACCAATGCCACCCCTCTCTTCTTATTTTCTCCCCTTCTCGCTCTCTCTGTCTTTCTCTCTCTCATTAATCAATGTCAAGCCGTCCAACAACAAGGCTTGCATTCTTTCCCTGCCTGCCTCCTCAGTTCCTTGTATATGTCATTGTGCCCTGACCCTCCCCCTCCACCAACTCAGCGGCCACCATCATCCTTTCACATGGCCGCAGAGCCGAAACTCAGGCCCACACTGCCAACATGAAAGGTTGTTCAGAGGCAGCATGAGGAAGAGAAAAAAGTGAGGAGGAGGCATTTCCCTCACTTCTGTCTTTTCTTCCTCCCTTTTCCTGCCTTCTTCTGGCCAGGGGAAGAAAGGGATTCCATAGTCGTTTACATAATTCATGGGACACACAGAGGAAAACGGGCCATTGAGCAGTAAAAAAAAGTTTGGATGGAGCAGTCATGGGGGGTGGAGGCATATGTATGCCAGTCTTTGTGCCCCCGGACCCATCTTCCCTGCTTCTCTTCATTCATCACCACTCCCCACACACAGTCATTGTCCCACGTTGGTCATTAACCTCTGGTGTAAGTCAGCCGCCTCTCTTCCTATCATGACATGTCTCAGTGGGAAAGAAATAATTCCATCATGCCTTGGCAAACCAGGAAAAATAAATGATTCGTGGCCCTTTTTTTCGTTGTTTGTTTGTTTGCTGATGTGGAAATTGTGATGGACACCGCAGAGGCAAAAGTCATTAACCTGAATGTACTGTAGCTATCAAGGCAGAGAAAGGGAGAGGCAGGACTTTGCTCAGATGAAATTAAAGTTATGGTGATTATGGTGAGGTGATGCTGACGTTAGACATAAAGTCTCATTCTCAGACATGTTCACATGATATTCGAACATGTAAGACACTCGAATACACACAGACGTTCAAATCAGCAATTTCTAGACTTGCCATTACTCATGGGTGTCCATTTCATTGTCACAAGCCACATTTGCTCTTTTTTCCATTCCGTGTTTCCACTATTAACCTGAAAATAAGTAAAGTAAATCGCAGGCCATCCTATCACTAATACCCTGTTTAAACATGTAACTGTCCACGTTTACATTGAATAACAAGGCCACTTCTCGCATGAGCTCCTCTGCATGCTGTTTGTTTACAGAGAAGCAGATTGTCTCCAAATCAGCAGTCATTTGGGGGGGGGGGGAGCATGTGCTTAGATATCCTTTCTCTCTCCTTTCTGCGTCCTCCTTCCCTGAGCATCTGTATGTATTTGTTGTACTAATGAACGGAACAAAAGCTTCCGGGGGCCCCGTGGAAGGGGGGGGTGGACAGTTTGCAGCTATAGGGAGGCTGAAGTGGAGTCCGCTGAGTGGTCAGTCACCACGAAGTTGACAGTGAGAGAACAGAAGACAACGAGAGTGATGGAGACTTGACCCTGCAACCTCTCTCCGTCCAATCCCTCCTCAACCCTTCTCTTTAGATGATAGATGTCCCTCCCTCTCATTCATGTCAAAAGCTCGCTACCCACCCCCCCTCAGACCTCCAAAGTCACATGCCTTTTGTCTACACATGTGCACGTGACACACGCGCACGCCACTTACACGCACTGTCGCTGCCGTCCAGTCAATCTCCTCGTCAACCCAAAGACTCCAACCTCCCAACCATCCGTGCAGACCTTATCATAGGCACGCACGTATACAGACACACACACACACACACTCACGATCACTCCCCCTGAGACCTTTACCTCCAGGCAGCAGGTATGGATTTGTTGAGAGTTGGAGACGAATGAATGGATGGATAGACGGATGAGGAGAAGGGCAGTGGGAGAGCTAGAGAACGAGGAGTGCAGAACGGACACTGGGCAGTAAATTACTTTGCCAATCAATCTTTCCCCTGGGTACCCTTGATGAAAGCTGTCCAAACTTTCCCCCACTACTTTAAGTAACCCTCCTACAGTTTGTAAGCGGAGGGCTGGGAAATAGCCTGGACAAACAAGTGGCAAGAAGGGAGGAGAGAGGAAAGGAAAGTAAAAAGACAGAGAGGACCGTTGGAAGCGGTTAGAGGAATTGGGAGGTCAAGTTCAGGAGTGTGTATGTGTGAAGGGAGTGGGGTGGGGGTGGGGTGGGGAGAGGGTGCTGAGTTTGGATTAAAGAACAGGGAGATATGTGCTGTGGGGATGGAAAGGGGCACGTATAAAAAATGGAAAACTGTTAAGGAAGGATTGCACTGAGGAATGCGTCCTATTTCTTTTCACTTTAGGTTCAGTAACTTCTGACACACACACAACTAGGCTCATGGGTCTTCATGGGTGGCATGACAGGGTGACACGCTGTGACTTAAAACATGTGACACCTCCCAATTACAGCACAGTGCAGGGCTAAAGCTTCAGGGATCTGCGGCTGCCTGAGGCATACAGAAACGCATATACACACAGAAAGTAACTTTGTAACTCTTTTCTTTTCATTTGTTTCTTTTTTTTTAGCAACAGTGGCAACAAGTGGAGAACTCCCTGACCACACACACATGCAAAACATGTATAATACACACACACACACACGCACATAGCCACATGCACCCATAGAGTGTTTTCTCTTTTGCACTTGTTTTCTGGCAGGTTTGAGAGACTTTCTGCCCAGAACTGTGGAGAGAAAGTGAGGGCTGTTGGGAATGTTAATTTGGTAATTTGTTGTTTTATGTAATCAGGGGAGGGATGGTGGTGATGGTGGTGGTGCAGCGAGGGCAGCACACACCGTCTGTGTGTTTGGGTCTGTTCGGAGGGAGGTTGTGGTGGAGGGAGAGGGTAATGCTGGGTGACAAGGTCCAGCTCAGTGATGCAGATGACTCCCAACCAAGTTATTTTTCTTATGGAGAATCGGGCAAAAATACCATGACGGTCGGAGAGCAAGGGGCACCCCATGCCCATAGAAGGTATTAAGATGTCTCTGACACATAGCTGCCCTCCTCCTCCTCCTCCTTCTGCTCCCCATGTCTCTTACTCTCAGTCAGTCTCTCTCTCTCACTCCTAAATCTGGGATGGTGGCCAAGTGCCACCAAGGACACTAAGGCTAATAAATCATCCTCGTTTCAACATCTGCCCAGTCCCAAAGGGCTGCCCACCGCCGCCACCCCACCCCTTGTGAAGATGGGTCCTTGGCTTTATTCCTCTTTCAGCATCCCTCCATACTCCCCCACTGACACCCCCTCCCTGACTGACAAAACATCTATTGTCCCATGCCCAAGTGAAGAAGAGACCCTCTTTCCCCCTCTTGACAAAAGCAGTCTGAAGCCAAGATGGGGACTGCCAGTCGAGATGCCTGGGACCCGGCAGGGGTGCCCCCTCTCCCCCTTCTACTTTTCTCCCGCCTTCTGGTTCATCCATCCCTCGCTCTCGCTCTCTTTTTTACTTTTAATACTCCCCGCCTGTGGGGGTCACTCACTCAGCTCGCCCCCACCCTTTTCATAGTGGCGAACTCTCAGCCTCACATAAAGACATCAAGTGACAGCAGTGAGAGAAAACAGCCAGATTTGGCAGAAAGAGATATTCGACATGGCTGTCAGTGGCCATTCTGCATGCCTTTTGTTCCCTTGGGTGTAGTTGAAATAGATAAATAAACAGTCATAGACTGAAAAGCCGGGATCAGAAGCTTGTCGCATTTATTCATATTGAACGGAGAAGAAAAAGAGGCAAAAACCTGCTGCTGCCAATTAAGAAGAATGAGACAAAACTCAATTCACAGTGTTTAGATTTGTTTTCATGGCTGAGGCTGAAACTAAGCTATTCAGTGGCTTTCTGGGGTTCGCTCTAAAGATGGCAGTAGGTCTTTAGCATTGTGGGTGTCTCCATGTGGCGGAGAAGATCTGGGAAATTGTCTCTAGACTCATCAGTTAAGGAGCGCTCTCTCCAAGGTTACTCTGAAGGCTTCATTTACTGTGAATGCACAGACCTTTTTCCCAGCACCTCAAACTCACCCCCAACAACGGGGAGTACCGCCCATAACTGTGCACGGGCCAGCCTCCGGCCACATTCACAGGACTGTCAGCTTATAAAGAACAAAGTCACACCACTTTGGCTTGTCAAGATACTTTGAAGATGATGCTTGCCACATTGCAAAGATGGGCTATTCTTGTTAGGGTTAAAACATCACATACAATTTCAAAGTTCAAGTTTTTGTTTTGCATTTTTTTGGACAAAACAGACCCAATAAACGAAATGTATTTATCTGCTCCTTTTTGTATACTACATAGACGGCAGCTGTGCAATAACATGTTTTATTAATTGCAAGAATCCCGCTATTTTCTTAAAGAAGAGATTCTTTTTCAGCTTAACAGAACTCATTACTGAAGGGTTAAGAAAGTGGTAATGTAATTTTTACATCAAGAAATGCCACATTGTTTAGCAATATTTTGTCACTTTCCAGTGTTTACCAGCGAGCCTCAAACCTTAACTTTATGTAAATGTTTTCATTTTGCCGAAACTACTCAAGCAGGCAAGAACATTTACCAACAAAGTCCTGTGATGAATTAGTCAATTAGTGTTGGTGGCATTTTCTGTTTCATATTTTATTCTGAATTATGCAGATGGAGGCACTGTAATTAATGCCTTTTTTCTTTTTTAGTGGTTGGATCATTATGCATGGAAATGTATTTACCTCTAATTCAGAGCTTTGAGTGTTTGCTCATTACAAGTGGCAAGGGTTTCAGGATGGGAATACATCTCCACACAGGGTTCTTGATACACATTGTTTAGTGCATTCCAGTATCCATTTTCACTAAATATGTTTTGTTCTTTGCAGTTTCCCTCAACGTAGCGACAATCAAAGTAAATTCACATCAAACATCATTGAATAAAAATACTGGGGAAACAAAATCTGTAATCTGATTTTCCGCTCCCAGGCAGACTGCATTCCTTCACAGCTCTTCTCTCCCCCTGCAAAACATTTAGATTTCCAATTAGCCCCTGAGAAGAATGGCTAATTTACCACAGCAAGCAGGCGCCTGATGTCTCAATCTGCCGGGTGTCAGCACTGTGAAAAGGAGTACTCTCATGTAGGCACACACACGCTTACAGAGACACACAAGCCCATAAATGAAAGATTGCAGTACTGAGCATGAGGGATGAGAAGAGAGCACATCCAGCGTGGGAGTAGAAGAAAAAGTGAAATAGTTTTTCTTTTAAATTTATGCAAAACAAATGAGGGAAGTACTTTTTTTTTTTATCTTTGAAGAAGAAGAGGGATCTTATTGAGGCACTAGAGCGACACTAGAGCGGCACGAAAGGCAGCAGTTCAGCAGTGGCCCTAGATTGACTCGTCTATGAGTGTACAGCCAGCCAGCTCCCCCATACAACACCCACATTGTCCGCTGTGCCAAGGAGCCAAAGCAACGGTCCACTCCTCCGGGGGCTGCCTGAGATGAACACATTATAGATACATGTTAGCCTTGGCCCGACCTTCTGTATACTGTGTGGAGCACTCAGTGGGAAGGAAACAGAGGAAGGAGGGAGGAGATGAGAAATGAAACGCACATGGAAGTTATTGGAAGCTACAGAAGGGATAAGCCTGTCCGACAGCTTAACAGCCTCAAAAACGTCTTAAAAAGACTTATGAAGAGAGAACTTCTATCACTCTTACATCTGCTGAATTGAAAATGCTATGAAACAAGATATATTTTATCTATGCAGTGGGTGAGAAGGAGGGAGATAAAGGGCGAGAGATGCTGTTTTGTGAAACAAGATGTCTGCAAAAAATCATTGGCTTCACAGGCCAGTGGTTTTGGTTTGGTTATCTGTCAGAATCCGCTCACTAGATCTTCCATCTTTTTCTTTGTGTCTTATGAGGCCCCCTGCTTGTCCTGATGGGAAACCTCAAAGCTGTAGCTCTATCATGCTGTGTAATGGTCACTAGCAAGTGGCCAAGCTACCTCCCTCGGCCCTGATAGGGAGCGGGAAAGAGAGATTCCTGTCTGGCTTCCAAAACCCAAACAACATTAGTGGCACTGTCCTATTTCTCCCCGCGCTCTCTTTCCCAGCCTGCCGTTAAACACACACAGTTCTCCACAAAATGTTGTTGTTTCTGCTTCTATCTCTCCACTGTCATTAACCAGAGGCAGGCTGACTGACACTCCCCTCTCTGTCTATGTGTCTGCAGCCAGTCCCTCATTCACTTAAAGCCAATCAGCGGCCACAGCCTTTATCTTGCCCAGGGCAGCCCTGTGATAACACTGTTAACAACAGTAATGTGTGGCGCGAGGGAGCCACTGGAGCAGCCACTGTCAGGGTGAGTAAGTGAGGTCAAGGGCTTTTAACATCCGACCCAGCTCCTCTTTATGTTCCCCATTCTCCCATGCGATGTCGCTTCTTTCTCTCTGTTCAAACCCTTGTCCATTTATATCCTCCCCTGTTCTCTCCTCTCTCCGATTTTTAACAGTGTGTGGGGAAAAAGAAAAATAGGAAAACCTTGACGGAGCTCTGCAGGACTGAACGGGGCTTTCTCTCCCCACGTGTCTTAGGGAAAACACTGGTGTTATTTTAGAAATCACACTGTTAGAGATTAATGTGGGCCTGGAGGAGTGTGTCATCGTTCCTTAACGACAGGGCCGAGACGCCAAATAAAGCCGGCACTGTGTTCTGTACCACAGCCCAAGGACAGATAAGTTTCCTCTCGCCAAGCTCGCCCCTCGCCCTCCCTCCTCTTTGGTCCAATAACTTTCTCCCCAAGTCATCTATTACAACCACAGGGGCCAAAATGAGAAGAAACGTAATGAGTGAACTGCTCCCAAATCAGTTTCTTCCCTTCTCCTAGTTTGTTTTGTAATTTTTTGTTTCGTTTTTGTTATTGAAATAGACTAAGGCGTGGCTGAAGAATAGCTTACTTTCTGGCTTTGCAGATATAAAAACAACACGAAAAGGGTCAAGAGGGCGTTCGCAAACATTTTCCATGCTGATTGCTCTAGTTAGATGACTAATGGAAAGTCCCGGCTGCAAGTTGTGACCATGCAACTCCCCCAATAAAGTCATCTGTAATCATCCAATGGACTGGCCAGACAGACAGACAGCTATAAACTAGGGTTCAGAGACCACGGCAGAGCATCCTATCTGTACATATCATACCTTTGTTATTCTAACAGCCAGGATGACGATGATGATAGCTCTACATTAAGAAATAAATAACAGTTGCTGATGCCAATGATAAAGACCTGTGAGGTTTGATGAGTCTCAAGTCTGAGGTGTACAAATGGGATTTAGTATCCCTTGCTGAAGGTTTCTGCTGATAACGGTCGATAAGTCGGGGAACATCAATCTTAGTGACAGAGATAGTCTCTGCTTCACACTAATAGGGTTGTAAAGGGCCTTCACCTCATATGGCCCAGCTAATAAACTCATTTGTGATGAGCCCGAAGGTCAACTGAATGGATATCCACATTCAAACTGTATATTAGAGGTGGGTTTTTGTCTCTGAAAAAGTATAGCGTATTTGGCATTCTGACATACCTCTGATGGAGTGCTCAGAATTGTGATCTTTGGTATTGAAATAACAGTTGTTGGTTTATATCTCGTAAGGGAGATTGAACTTTGGAATGACACTAGATACCTGTCGGATATTAAAATTCTACTTGGCAGTGTCTTGCACCACAAAGTCCACGGTTTTCCACAGTTTTTCTATTCAGCTCCCCAGGATAGCCAGCAGCATCGTGTCATCCCTTTTGCAAACAGTCTGAGAACATCCTTGAAATTATCAAATTCGGTAACACTTCAACTCATCTTGGATTTGGATGGCAAACACATCAGACAATGGCCTTTGTACAAGGGAGTGGGACTGCTACATTATCTCCACTCAATTATATCTTCTTCAGAGTCCTCAAGGACAAACCATAAACACTGATGACAGAGGCTGCAAAGATGTAACTGTACGTTGTCAAGCGATGTGGTTGGCAAGATGTCAACCTGTTCTTACCATCCAGTGTTTGTTTCTTCCCAGACACACACACACACACACACATCTTCAGTAAACAGGACAGTGGTGAATCATGAGATCGCAGTGTTCTCGGACATTGTGGCCATCTAATCAATTTCATTAGCTGCATAAATCATGACCGCTTGACATTTATTGTGGAGGTGATGGGCTGATCCCGTGGACTTGGAGACAGCTCTCGGGCTGATAAATGTTGCTATCTCTTGAGAGCAAGGATAAATAGAGTGTGTGTGTGTGTGTGTGTGTGTGTGCACAGAAAGGCAGAGGGAGGGTTAGAAGGAGAGAATAACTGGACACAGAGCACGAGAGCCCCAAAGTGTTTGCTGTGCAGGCAACAATGGTGGATGATTCAGTTACACAAAGGGTTTGATTTATCATTTTGCAATGCTGCCTTGGTGTTTCAAATTGTTGCTGCTCTTTGAATTAGTGTGTTCTTCGTTACTTCAGAGTGTGTAATTTTGTAGTCAGTTTTTTTATGTGAATTATTGAGTGTGGCAATTCTTTGTTGTAATAATACCTGTCGGCAAATAATCCAAAGACAGTTACACTTGGATTGTTAGTTATTCCGCTGTTATAGTCTGAAAGATTGTGGAAGCTTTCATGTCATTATTTGAAATGTATTTAATTGTAAATGTCCTTAATGACTGGTGGAAGAATGGAATTTGAAAACAACCAGTCATCATGATTTAGGGGCCATTACATGCATTTGGCAATCGTGTATATTTTGTATTGTTTGTTTTTTTTCCTTTGCATAAACCCTATGCAAAATGTGTTCCTCTCTGACCACCATAGTGAAAGAAACCATTTGTAGCCAGTATCTCCAGACAGTATCTTTTGGCAGTAGCAGATGCCTTAACTGCTCTGGCCTTTATATGTTTCCACCGTGTAAATAATCTGATTGGCCACCAAAAGAAATCACTAGGATAAACAGTGCACTAGTTACAGTCCATTTGTTGCACACAAACGCTTTGTGTTTTATCTCCACAACATACTCAAAGTTATACACATGCTAATAGCAGCCATTAGAACTATTAAGCTGCCGTTATTATTGTTGGTATTTATATCGTGTACGTGCTTCAGTCAAAGGTAATTGTGTTTGAATTCAACCTTAGAAAAAGATTTTTGATTGAAGTTTTTGACTTAACTTGTTGACGGCATTGTAGAATGTCAAATCAGTCATAATGCAGAAACACGCTCCATTCCTACGGTGGATCATTTCAGTAAAGGAAGGATGGTGTCTCAGTCATTTAAGTTACATGTTTGTTGTGGTTACTTGAACATGTTAAAATTAGTGTGTGTTCAAGTATGTTGGTGCAATAAAACCTAAATTAAAACTATAAAAACAAAAAACACAGACTACCTATCTAACAAAGAGTGTCCTATGAACATAGGATCTGTTTACTCTTTCCTCAGAACACGCCGCACCATTCACCTCTGTCCTACTGATGACCTAACATCTAAGCTCTACATCTTCCCTGTAAACACAGAGGCCATATCGATACAAAAAGAACACTGAGAGAGTGAAGACAGGATAAAGAACTAAGTGGGTACTTCAAAAGCGTACAGAAGACATAGGACCTTTGGGATGGGTTTGATAGTTGATCCCCATAACTGTTACTGTGATTATGCAATGGTTATATAATGTGTATAACCTGTTTGGTGCATCACATCAAACTCATATATCCAAAGTACCCTGCTGCACACAAACAAATACACACTCATACCCCTAAGCAGGAAATCCACGGTCAGGCCTTGTTTATTTATCTGCTGGAGAAATCTCATCAGCGAGTCACTTTGGCCTTCTCAAGCATCATCATCATCATCATCATCCTGTGTAGGGCTTGACCTCGGTATAAACCCTCGGAGCCCTGAAGATTGCCCGTGCTTGTCCCAGGCACCGGCCCATATATACATGCACTTAGCCTCCAAGCCACTAGAGACTTTTTACATCTATGTTTGTATATATATGTGTGCGTGTGTGTGTGTGCCTGGTCCAAAAATACATAAAAACCACAGGATGGATTTGCAGGGGGTTGCCTGGCCAACTAACACGCACATATACAGATACTAAAGAAATACTCTCTCAAGCTAAAACTAGCTTCCTCAAAATGTCTTTTTCTTTCTCATTTGCCAATGTCTAACTTCACTCTGTCCAACTTCTGTCCACATCCAGTCTCCCTGCTTGAGCCAGATTGTCCTTCCTGCACATATATTGGATTTGAAGAGAGAGAGAGAGAGAGAGAGGAGAAATGAAAGCCACCAAAACCCCTGTTTATGTTGAAATATGCACACAGTGTAAATATTTAGCCGGACCCCGATAAACGATATGCAATTTACTCGCCAGTTATCCGTCGTCACGTGACAATATCTCAGTGGCTGCTGTCCAGAAAAGCCCCTGATGCGATGAGAGATCCCCCTCTCCGTGTTTCCGTGTCCTCTCTACCTACCTAAAGGCATTCCTGGTTTGAATTAGGGATTCATATTGGCACTAGTCAGAGGGACAGACAGTGTGGTCTGGTGTATGTTTCTAAATACACAAATTCAGTTTGCAAGAGGAAATGGATATATGAAACATATGACATTGCAGAGCTGAAAAGCCAATATCAGATTTATGTAGTGCATAAATGTAAACATTCATATATGCATAGGCTGTGTAGGCATCTCGCTCAGCTGAGGTATGTGAAATGAAAAGTATCCGTGGCATGACCTTTGATTCGATCTATATGCCCTCAAGTCAAGACCCTAAATCTTCCTTCCATAACCCGCTGCTTGCTAAGAGGCAATATGTGTCATGGGAAGAATAGGAGATCATTAGAAATGAGGCAATATTATTTTTCTTCCTGTTGCCATGTATCGATAAACTGCAACCTTTATCAAAATGAAGAGTGAGGATGTGATATATCATTATCTGAAAGGCATGCCACAGCAGCTGCCGATGCTGTGTAGGCAATCCTCTTAGGCCAAAAGGTGGGGTTATTTATTGGGCCTCAACCCTGCGGCTGTCACAACATCTGCTAGCAGAAGATCTATTTGCACACCCTTATTCACTTATGATTATTACTGATCATCTGCCCAAATGACTTATCAATAAAGCGGAGGCCAAGCAGTTAATTTATTTGCATGGTTCTGTCGATATCAAGTTAAAAGGATAAAGGGCATTGGACGTCAGGTGATGGATGGTCGTACAAGGCCCCCATGAAAATATGACCCTTTTAATACATTTGCAGATTCTTGCTCTGTTACTTCTTCCTCCTCCCTTCACCTCCCTTTGAATTCCCCTCACTCTCTTTTTGTGAGTGAGCTTCTTTCCCAAGGTTTGTTTGCTGACTAAGTGCGAACCTCACCTTGTAACATCACTTTCTTACAGCGAAATTACTTCAAACGCTGCAACTGTCAGTCTTATGAATACAAATATTTGAATTGCTTGTTTGTACCAAGTGCATAATGAGTGGCACCTCGACCGCACATGTCTGTGCAAGACCTGTGAATCATACAGGACATTGAAACGATGAAACAAGCCTGTTCGCAGTCGACGTAAAACCTGCCAGGATATTTCACTATGGCATTTTCTTCATAAATCACACAAAGACTCCTAGGACATACAAGGTCAGTGCTCATTCTGTAAATATCAGCCGTTTGTATTTGACAAGTGGCCGTGACTTTCCAGAGTCGCACAATAGTTCTGAGTGTTTGCCTTCCAAATCTAACCTTTGTGCAGTAAGCTCTATCTCACCAACAGTTCTCAGTTCCGTCACAGGCCGCACCCTGCATAGACCCATCTGGATCGAGGGTTGGGTAACAGTGTTAGCTTTAGCGCGGTTTGATAAGTGTCAAGCTAATCTGATCTCTCCTCTTTCTCTCGGACAATGGCATCTCGTGCATTCCTTTGGCGTCAATTTATTTGAATTGCTTTCACCAATGAACTGTATCATTTTCTCACATTAAGCTTCACAGCAAAGTGAAAATGGAGATAAGGAACCAAATGGTTATTATATTCGTAATTAGAGAGCGAGCAAGAGAGAGAAAGTTTCCTATCAGCACCGCCCTTGATGTTTGCCTTGGCCAAAGCACCTCAAGTCTTCCGCTTATTAAAGTCACCATAAATGTATTCTATCTGATGGACGCCCAGCTTCCTGGTATTTAGCACATTTCTACCCTGTTTCCTTCTCTCCTGCCTTAGTCTTCCCACCTCCCTACTTAAGGTCTGTGCGCAACCTCATTGTTGAGGCATGTTTTTAAGAAATCATAGCTCTGGTCTTGTTTTGGGTCAGCTGTCAAGGCTCCTATCTCTGGGAAGTCCCGAAATAGCCCCATTTTGCACTCTTTGAAACGACAAGCCAAAGAAAGGACTTGAAACTACAACCAGGCACCATCTGACTTGATGCTGAAAAGCAGACTGAATCAGACGTGTATCCTTAGTCAAACAATCTCTAACAGATCCTGGCAGGAACGTGTAAAAGGTTCGTTATCATGAAGTTCAAATGATAGCAAGAGAACTCAGGAAAAAACACTGGAGACTTGATATCCCCACTTGTTTTTTGTCCTTTTTTGGGGCAGCCCTGTTGTTTCATTGATTGTAAAGTGTTCCGATCAGATTTGCCAGTTTTTGGGAGTCAGAGGAGTCAGATCCATTTGTTGCGATCATGTTTGACATGATAGTTAGCTCCTATTTTAAAGGCTCCAGCAATGAGAAACAGAGCCTCCCCTCTCATTTTTCTGTCTCTTTTTTTCTTTCCTGCTCTCTGACACAAATACACTTTTTCTGCAGTTTATTATTCAACACGACCCACAGTGAAAGGCCGCTTCCTCTCCCATCCATACGTCAAAGAGATCAATAACCCGTCCAGGGCCTTGCCACCACAATGAAATCCTGTCAACGTGCCAAGAAGCTGCAAAGGTTCCCAATAAATGCGCGTAGCACAACTTTCAATTTGTGGCTTTCTTGGTGTGGCGCTTGCAGCCAATGGGTTGTCAGTCAGGGCCCTGGTTCAAAAAGCCCTGAGGTTTGTTTTCTGCTGGTTCTTTTTGGAAACTTGTGGCTTTGTGACATCCGCAACCATCCATTGGGCCATGTTGCTGTATTGCCTCATATTATCCAGAGTTGAGGAGAATTGTTTTTGGCAACAGAATGCTAAAATTTTCCTATGGCGCAAACCTCCAAGTGGGGCCCTCTTCTTCTCCTCGCGCCTGAAGATGATGATGAGCAAGCTTTGTAAGGCCCTCCTCTAGTTGCTATGGCTACTTACTCAGTCTTCTCATTGGTGATTTCTATGACTAGAAGATTAATGTATGGGTGATTCTCTCAAGGTTTGACTTAAGCTATACTGTACATGGCCCCTATACAGAAAACCCCCTTGGGGCATTTCTACTAGGTTTTTTTGTCACGTTAAATGAGTTCTGGAAATAAACTGAGCGGGATTTTGCGCCGTCATGTGTTTTAGGCAGTGACAGGTCTTGTAAAAACAATGAAGCAGTCCACTCACTGAGTGTCTCTCCCCATGTCGTGTTTTCTTTTGTCCGCTTGGTCATCATGGCATGTCAATACGAATGGTGCTAAAGTGGCGTTGAAAAACTCCTGACTCTGTCCAATAACAAAAGCTGTGCTATGAAACACTAATAATGGTGGGGCTTTCCCTCTCGCCTAGTGTGAAAGCACACACCACAGACATGGTGAGAGACACATTTTCACACACACAAACACAGACATTTATGCATACTCCTAATGAGGGTCTGCACAGCTCTTGGTGGAAGGATTCTGCAGGTGGCTGCACTTTCATCAAGCCACGACTGGATTTGTTTATGTTTGAGGTCATATGGGCCAGAGAGAAGTTAGTGTGCCCAGACACACACTTACACACTCTTTCTAATTACCCTTGCTTCAGTGTTTTCGCTTTTCCACAAGACATATTGACATGTCAGCATTCGGCAGGCTAGATACAGAACAAATGAACATTTTTACCTCTCTCTCTGTGTAGTGGAAAATCTATCCCTCTCAACATAGGCCAGTCTCTATTTGGACCTGTCTCACCGACCCGTAGAAAAAGTCACTTTGAGATGACGGTGACATGTGCAATAAATCATAGCACCACCAGTCAGTGGCCAATCACATTTTCCTTCCCTAATTAATAGCTTATTTATTTGCTTGGGAACCTGCTGTAAGGCTAAGCTATTCTGTGTGTTTCTGTCTATGTGTGTTTGTCTGGTTTGTGAGTCAGTATATATGTGTGTGTGTGTGTGTGTGTGTGCGTGTGTGTGCGCGTGCGCGCACGCATATAGTATGCCAGTGTCGAAAGAGCATCTCCACCTGCCTTTGTGTTGCAGTTATTGTCATCATTGCACAAGCCCTTGCTTTCCACCACTGGAAACCCTGTTATCCACCAATCTTAAAATGTGCACAAAAATAAAAAAAAAGAACCTCACTGGGTAACTTTTCAACAAAGACAAGACAAACAATTTGGATTAGAATTGCATAGAATTAAATCCAGGGAGATTTATAATTAGCATTCTCCTGACAGTCAGCTCAGTGATCTGGGCCCAAAACTGAGGTTTGGACGACAGAAAGACCACGCTGTCCCGACCCCCCACCTGAAGTTGAAAGACATTAAGGCATCAGTAAAACCACTCGTGTCTGCTTGCATGTCTTCTACGGTTTTAGGTTACTCTTGCACAATTTGATACACACACATATTTACACTTGGCATGTAGCTGAACAGAGCAGGGGGAAAGTCCAGAAATTGTCCTATAGTTGTTGAACGCCTGGTAGCATTTTAGACGAGCCAGCCAAGCTGTTGGTTTTGTAAACTGTTGCAGCTGGTCTTGTGCATTACAAGAAAGGGGAAGTCCTCTCTCTCTCTTACTCACTCTCTCTATTTCACTATCTACTCTATCGTAATGTTTAAAGTTCACAAGCACTTTTTTTTTATAGAGCAACCCTAATTTATCTTTCTTTATGCCATCCTTTTTTTTTTTTTGCAAAAAACAACCATTTACCAGTCTCAGAAAGACAATACAAGCACGCCCTCACAAGACGCTGTAGAGAGGTCAGACTTCTTTTCTGCTGATACATTAAACTCGATGCAGCAACTGAGCAGCAATTTTAAACACAATATGCATAGAAATCAAAGAATTCTGCACACGTTTGATCACTCATACATACTGTTCTTTTCTGTCAGGAGTTTTTAATTCCTTCAGCATCTGTTGTAAAACCAAAATGGCCATAGACCAGACTCCTTAACTTTGTTTGTTCTTTTGTTCATTCATTGTGGACACACACATCTGATTTTGATGGAAAAAAGTACTGCACTTCACCTCGCTATTTGCACATTTTCAAAATAGGGGCGCTACAGTTACAACCGTGTGACAAATTGGATTGGCCATGAGGGAGACTGCATCTCTTGCGGGGGGATGACATGTTTACTGTTGCATTGTTTGAAACTGATTTCTGGAACAGGATGCTTCTGTAAAGGTTTAGATGATGTGTAAGTAGGCTGAGAACACTGTTGTTAAGTATCTGTGGTGTAATTGCTCCCATTTGGTGAGGCTGAGAAACAGATCCCCTGACAGCTTAATGTAGGAAACCACTGCGCACGGTACGTCGGCGCACATATGGCCCATCTGGTTCACTGTTTAGTAAGAGGAGGGAAAGAAGAATATTAATTTCTATGTGCTACTATGTTTCCAGATAACAGTTCCTTTATCCATTTTATCAAGAAATAAACAGCCTTATGGTCAAACTTATAGACGCCTTTATCTTAAGGGACATGTGAGTGCACACATCCACAAGCTCATTCACACAATTCCTAATGACTTCCTGTGAAGCAACGGCTTGTATACAAAGGTGCATAAAAGAAGTCGCTGTGTTTGCCAGAATTAGTTAAGAATAGTTCCACAGTTTCCACGGCAGATTCCACAGCAGATAAATGTGTCTTTCCCTATCACGGTGGGCCACACTGGTTTAGGAAATACAAACTTTAATATGTCAGCTCTAATATAAAGGCAGCCAGTCTCGTCACAACACCCAAACAGCACACTTACTGTTAAAGGGCAGATGGGGAGGATAGGGAGCAGGAAAAGGGAGGCTCAGATATGCTGCGTGTCTGCGTCTGAGGGAGTTTTATAGGCCTAATTTCACTTAAACTCAGTAACGTACCACGCCGGTCCCCCACCCCACCTAAAAGTGTTCTGAAAACAGTCTGCAACTCTTCTTTGATCCTCAGTTGCCATCAATGGGCTTCAGAGAGGGAGAGAAAGAGACAGATGGAGAGAGACTCTAGGTTGCCATTATATGTGAAATGCCCCCTCATTGCAGCAGAGCAGCCCCATCTCTTCATCATTCCCCCACTTCCTTCATTTCCTCTGGCAGACACTGGGAGCATTCTACCACCCATCTGCCCCCAGTAAATATTGCTTGAAGGCTTAATTACACACACACACACACACACACACACACACACACACACACACACACACACAGTCTCAGCGAAATTTCCTGCAACGCTGAAGCGGAGAATTAACGTCAAATCTGTGGGGCATTCATTCATCAGAGTGGGTGTGTGCGTCTGTGGTGTTATGTTTGCTACTGTGTGTGTTTTTGTGACCTCTCAGTCCATTATTATATCCCTCTGGTTACATTTGTAGAGCCCAGAGGGTCTGTGTGATGAACTGTGAACACTCTGTGCTCATGTCATCAAGCAGCGACGGTCACAACCCATGGCTGAGGCCCTGTGAAGCGCAGGAAACATTATTCTCTTTTAAGGCTTTAATAAACTGATTTTTCTTCTCAGTCATGTCAAGTGTTATTTCCTTGCTTATTCTCATTTTTCTTTGTAAATGCTGAATAACGGTGTGGGTTAAGCACTTTACAAATATGTATCTTTCTGTTTTTTCTTAGCAGATGATGAATGACCACGAAGAAGCCTCCCCTGACAGCTGCATCAAAAAGGTAGGATAGTTATACCTGTTCATACTATTTTATGAATCTTGTCTCTGCACCTCTGCCCTACATGAAACCCATCCTGCTAGGTTTACCTATTTATCAACGGTGTCATGAGGTAACGAAGAAACAGTTTATAGCAAGCACAAACAAAAAGCACAAACAAAAAGTTGTAAAAGTACAACTTCTATTCTACATTTGTATGACTGTATTTGTAAGGAAATGAAGCAATGTTTCCCCTCAAATCTACGGACTCTGCTTGAGCACATATACAGTATTTACTGTATCTTCATACATGCATGTACATTTGCAGCTTTGTTTGTCTGAAAAGAAAAGAGAAAAAGAGTCCTTAAGCTCAATGAGAGTTCCTGAATAAAATTAGTGTACAGAAACGGATAATGTGCATGCTTTGATTCATGCACTTTTTAGAACAGCTATATTAACATTATAGAACATCTTGATTGGTATTAAAGCTTCAGCAGAATAGCATACATGTGATGAAGATCACAGATTAAAGGCTTGAAGGAATAAATAATCTGTTTTATGCTGGATTCATTGTCAATTGTTTCAGGAACCTATAAGCTTTGTTTATTACAGAAGACTAACAGACAATGATGTCCAATCCAGTAAGCCCTCTCTTTACTCAGACCAAAACACCGACACACACACACACACACACACACACACACACACACACACACACACTGTGACCGATACGTCCCATTGACCAGTCACTGACCACTTTATGAGGTGATAAATTTATTGAAGAGGCTGGGCAGTTTGTTTTTATGGCCAGTGTCAATGGGTCAAGACAGGACAGCGAGAGAGTTCATGTCCATCTAATGGTCCATGAAGGAACAATGGCTGCAGCAGAGTGGACACTCTTTCTGAGAATGACTCAATCCATGCAGGTGTAGCTCCAACTCAAGTCAGTGACAGGGTTGTTGAAGCCTTAAATCAATGGTAGAAAATGGGACGGCAGTAAATTATCTGGGGTTTTTATCAGATTTGAGTTTTAGAGGTGCAGTCCATATATGCAGTATGGCACAAGTATTTCAATACTCCAAAACCCACTATTGACGTTGTCTTAAAATTTTTCATTTTTTTTCTTTTCAAAATTGATTGACTGACCTTGCAGTACAATAACCATCAGTATGAAATGGTTGATTGAAACATGGGTTTCAAATGGAAACATTTGTTTACAGTTGCTATGTGGACTTTGATTAATGTTGTTTGGCAGAACAGAGCTAAAAACATTCATTCTATCAGTGCCGTGCTGCAGTTGCTGCCAACTTGTCATCATGGATTTAGCTATCAAAGAAATGAAAACTGAGAGTCTGTATGTTTGTATGTGCCTTTTGACTTATCTTACATGACAGGGATGATCAGAACATCAGGACCAGAACTAATGGTGGACTACTTTTCAATACAGACTCCAGCTCCCTTTAATAAAGCAGTGTATGAGATGTCTCGTGTGCAACCTTAGCAAGATGTATTTCACTTTTACGTAATTCACAGTTATGACAAATTTGACCCTTAGAAAAACAAAATCACTGAAATTTCCTCATTTGAATTTCAGGTCAAGGGTCTTGTTGCTGTACCTTCTACAAATAGGCAGTCATGCAAATCACCGACTGCTTGGTTGATTTGAAATCCTACATTAGTCAATGAGCTTATTTTAAGAGTCGACCGCAGGTGGTTTGGGCTGTTCCCTGTTCCCTACATGTACAATGTGGAAAAACCTAGACGGTTTTATAAACTACCTAACCCCCTTTCACAGAAGAGTGGCCTGTGCACACCACTGCACGCACACACATTTTCACACTCGCAAGTACAAAGACACGCGTACACGCGTACATGCACTGATACGAGCGTAAAGTTGCAAGACGCACACTCCTGGCTCACACAGATGACAGAACACAGACGTACAGTACGCTTACCTACAGTGCATAAAATCCAAACATACACACACGCCGGCCACATCTCATTATGCAGAGTGTGAGTTGCGGTGGGCCCCTCATCGGGCGGTGGCAGACCACATGCCTGTTATGAATATGAATGAAATTATGCATGAGCCATTCCTTATGACATGACTCATTCATCCACATCGTGTAGTCACACACAAACTGGGCACAGGCACACACACACACACACACACACACCTAAACATTGACTTCTCCTGCCTCCACCATGTCATTACCATCGCTATGCTTGATTAAGGCAGAATGTTAATTGAGTTGTAGCTTGTGAATAAACTAGCTCACTGCTGAAAGGTGTGTGTGTGTGTGTGTTAGTTCTTATTTGTTATTGCGCTTTACATTACAGTGAAACAAATCTGTTTTATTTGTGTAGAGAGAGAGAGAGAGAAATATCTACATGCAACTACAGTACACATGATTGAGTTGATGTAAACTATGGTCACAAATGAATTGTATGCCTGCCCATCCCAAAACAGCCAGAATACATGAGCTGTATAAGTGCTGAAGAGGACTTACTTTTGGCTTCTCTCTCTGTTTAAATTAATTCCGGACGCACTGACGTAGATATTTGATAGGTAATGGATTATTTAGTGACCTCATCAATACGTGTCATCTTCATAATATATACCACTTCTCAACACAAACCCCATGTTTGACACAAGATTTAAGTATTTGGTGCTGAAAGATAGATTGTTGATCATCGCTAAACTTAATTATACAGAATTATACACTATACAGATCAACTCTACACTCCTTTCGATTAAGTACTCTGAGATTGAGAAGAGCAGAAAGACCAGAAACTGTTACTAATATGTAAAATAGGTTTATAGTCATTTTTATGGTATTATAATAATAATGTTTTTCAGAACCCAAGTTACAAAGTGATTCACACAAGGTAGCAAATCAACAAAACATAAAATCAATAGATTTCATGATTAAACAGATCATGCCAATTGAACTAATGTAAAATAAAAGAAATAAAAGCTAAAATCAGGATATTCTCTCTGTAACCTTTCCATGCATTGATACATTCACGTTTACACAGGCTTAGTCCACATTGCAGTCCAATAAGTCTGAAGGAGTGTACAGGCAAGGGGGGGGGGCACTGACAGAGTCGGGGTTAAGGCGAGGGATAAAACAGAAGCAAAGATGTTATTGTAGCTTCTCCAGCCCACTTACTGAAAGCTGCCCAGTCTACAGCTGTACATGTGTGTGTGTGTGTATGAGGTTTAAGGCCTTGGATTCATATCCTGCGCTTGCTTAGACAGGGATCGAGCCATACTGGCTTACACACATGCATCTTCACACCCCACCCACAGACAGAAAATAAAAACATGTGTTATCGGAATCCCCTCTCCATCCTCTTCCACTCACTTCATCCCCCCCCCCCCCTCTCTCTCTCTCTCTCTCAGCAGACAGGATGGTGTTGTTGGAGCTATAGATTGCTATCAGTGGCTATTGGTGATAGGATCAGGGATTGTTTGAATTGGTCCGGTCCGGCCATACAAAAAAGGACTATCTGTCTGTTTAGCTGTCTAGGCCCTGCTTACGTAAATTCTCATTCACACACTGCACATACACTTAAGTCTCTGTCTGTGTGTGTGCGTGCGTGTGGAAGTTAATAGGGTATCGGAAGACTTGTGTTTCTTTCTGGATTCCTTGGATTTAAAAGTGGTAGCCTGATAGGGAGCAGGGGGAAAGACGGCAGCCTATGCTCTGTGTATGTGTTTTGTGTGTGTGTGTGTTAATCCTCATCTTCAGAAGAGTGCCGCTGTCCATCCCGACGTGTGTAAACACTCCAGCAGATCAGATGGCAGATAATGACTTCCAGATAGACACCCTCCATTCACCCAGCAGAGAAAATCAATGAGCACTGATTGCTTTTTTCCCAAGACGATCATCACCCCCCCACCCGACGGCTACTATCTATCTCTCTCTTTCTGTCTCTCTATCTCTCTCAATTTCTCTGTCGCTCTCTCCAAGCCCCATTCATTCACCTCTCAATACCACTGAGATCGAATCAATTCATGCTGCTTTTCACAGGGGATTTACTGTGAAAAGATACAGCGGAATATCTCTTTAAGGCGATCAAGTCTCTGTTACTCCGCCTGTGTCACTCTTCCTCTCTTATTTGTGTGAGTGAAGGTGGACATGCTTGCCTAACATATTTCTCTTAAGCACTGGTGTTTTCTAGTTGGTGATAAATGTCTTTCTGTCTATGCCTGACAGAGATGTGCTGTCATGTTCTTCCAGTCAAACTCTAGCACTTGTCATTGTTCCATTTGCATCGTGATGCAAAGTATACAGTAAATGTGTGTTTTAGATGCAGCATTAGTTGTGAATAGGGAAAATGAGAGGGGTTAATTTAAACTCTGACCTATAAGTAGATTTTTCCAACTCCATGTTGAAAGACTAAGGAGCTGCAGTTGTGAGTCTATGGGTGCATATATGTACGCAGTTGTGAATATCTTTTTTTCCCCCACATCAAGCTGGGGAATTGAGTCTCTAAATACGCTAGCTAAATGACCCTAAATGCATGAGGGCTATTATGTGGATAGAGGGAGGCTCATGGGTCACAGAAGTGATCCAGCGCTCCAGGCCATAGTTTACCCCCTGCCAACAGCACCACACTCCCCCCATCTCCCCCCTGCTTAAATAGGCTCATGATTGATTGATAATTATGATAATTTGTTTGAAATGATTATCTGGATATTATAATCACTGCCACCCCGGTGCGCCATGAGGGCAAGTCATTTTTCATAATGCTGAACGTCACAAATGCCCCCTGGTTACAGGGGGGTGTGTGTGTGTGTGTGTGTGTGTGTGTGTGTGTGTGTGT
>JAVQJF010112306.1:0-18173 GCA_036023855.1 Gadopsis marmoratus
ACACAACCAGCAAACCACTCCCCTTTTGGCCTTTCACGTCACAAAACAGTAGACAGTTTTTATCTTGATTAAATCTGTGCGAGTACAACATCTAAAAAGTGAAAAGGATCTTTCAAGTGACTGTGATAGAATCAGCACTAAAGTCTTTAATTGAACTTGTTCACTGTGTAGGCGTAAATCAAAGTAGATTAATGAGTATTTAATTATGTTGTAGATCTGTGAAGGGCTGCTACGGGACTTTATGGAGGCTAAGATCTGTGCTTGGCCTGGATATCTTGAAACTCTGCCAAAATCGAAGAACGCAAAGTAAAGTACAATTCAGTGTGGAAAAGCAGTTCTCTTAGCAGTGTTTCTCTTGCTGTGGACTGATGTGTGTCTTTGTGTTGATGCATTTTAGGTATGATGAGATGGGAGTGCTTTTCACTGTGGTGATCAGTGAGAACACGCTGGAGAGTGGCCTCCTTCAAGTCCGCAGCAGAGACACCACCATCAAAGAGACCATGCACATCTCTGAGATCAAGAACTTTATCTCCAGATACATTTCTTCTGCAGACAAGATCTGAATGGACGTTTGGTTTAGGGCAGCTAAAAGGACAGTCTGAATATTGTGATGCCTCAGTTTTGCATCCCTCTAGGTACAAAACTATGTACACCTACAAGTCAGGGGCTTCCTTGATGATAAAATACGTGATGAGTATTTCTGCTGAACAGAACATGTCATGGAAATTACTCTTCCTGAATTACTTTTGGCTCAATGTGACAGAATTGTGGATGTTTTATTTGTCATCTTAAAGGCTAAGAAACCATTTTTCTGCTTGGTCAATATTTGGGAAGGAGATGTGCACAAAGTGTCCCATATTTTTGCATATAACTTAAAGACTATCACTCATCCTATAGCCTCCTCTTAGTACTTCAGGTAAAGGGGTGGATAACGCATACTCATGGTTTTACTGCATGTGACCAGGTCTGTTTCACTGTCTGCATTCAACAGGGTGATGTTTACATTGGAGGAGGGAGTTTATTTCTGTCTCGCTTTCTAATAAAATATACAGAATGCCTCTTTAATATTTTGATTTTTTTTTTGTTGTGATGCACATTGTGCTCCATATATGTGGTTAGTTAATTACTAATGACACTTGCCACCCTGGATAAACTCTTGAGAAAGCAATCTCAAGTCCATTGTGTAGCTGTTCATGACCTTTCAATCACTGCATTATCATAATTCATGCACATCTCTAAACTGTACAAAGGGATTGGAGTCACACCAGAACCACACAGATATTCCCTCATAATAATATTTGGGAGTTAATATATTGGGGATATACTGTATGATGCTACATAGTGGTTTATTATGACATTGTTACGTATTGCTGTCTCCCTTTATTTGCTCCTGTGCTGTTCTTCAGAGATTTATGTCAATATAGATGATAATATGTTGCTTATGAGGGCTCAGAGTTCTGTAACATCTAGCTGTATTGGGGGTCTTGCTCAGTAGCAGTACTTGCAAGAACACGCGTTAAAGTGTATGCCTCGATAAAAAATGTATTTGTCATAAAGAATTACTGTATAGCGTCTTTCAGCTAAATCTCGCGAGGTTTGGATGTAGTTCGCTCCGCCCTGTCCCGTCACTGGTCCCTGACTTAGCGTCTGACTGAGCATGTGTGTGTGCGCCGCTTACCTGTTAGCATTTAGAGATGGCCGCAGACAAGCAAAACGAAGCTAAAGTTTCCCTCGCGGATGAAAATAAAGAAAATTCGCCGGATGGAGGACTTGGACTGGAAAGTATCCTTCACAGCATCAAAAGTGTTGCGGTGGTTTTGTCTTTGCCCAGCGAATCTGTGTCAGGCTCAGAAGCTAACATTAGCTTGCTAGCTGTCTCGGTTAGAGGCTAACGTTAGCTAGCGTTATTAAGCTACGTGTCATTGTGAAGCAGGCTGTGAGTGGAAGTCGTGAAAAGCAGATTTATTTGGCTTGTCACAAACATTTTATTGAGTTTATGGATGTTAAATTAACAATGAATGTTAGTTAATGTGTGCTGCTGTAGACATGTTGATTTGTTCACTCCTAACGGTTGTAAACTTTGAGTTTCAGTAGGAACTGCGTTGTCGTTTCTGCAACAGATCACAGCACAGTCAGACTTTCTGGGTCCGTACATGCAGTGCTAACACACATGACTCGCACACACATGTGTTTGATGTAAATAAAGATGGCCCTTAACACCGAGTCGCAGTTTTGCAAATAATCAAGGAGTCCCAACAGCAGCATGGCCTCAGGCACGGAGACTACCAGAGATACAGGTGAGCCGTGTCCACTCACACATGTCCTATAAAACTGGGCCATAGCTGCAGAGATGTCTGTGGTGCACTGTCCTGTATTGCATAGCTGACAGTTTTTCCATGATCAAGGCATTCATGGGTAATTATCTGTTAACTGTTTGTGTAATATGACTCAATTCAACTTTTTTCAGTGGCCTTCTTTCCAAATTCCTTTAGATACAGGATTTATTTTGGATACCAAATGGTTTTATATATTGAGAAGATGCTGTTACACATGTAAACCTCATACCTCAAGAGGCTTATCATGTCCATTGTTGTCTACATTTATTGCATACATGAGAATATTAGAAACATAATGGAAGTGTTGTGAATGTGTGTGTAAGATAAATTAATGTGACATGGTTGTAAATGTGTCTCGTATTTTGTGTCCTATGTTTTGTATGTAAATGTATTCATGTTTATGTGAGCCTGACACCATCCTAAGATAGTATACTCTCTTATTCATCGAGGTATTATATTTGTTTGTTGATCAGAGATTGTAAGCAAAACTTTATGGTGGAAAGCATGAAATAAAAAAAAAACATCAATATACAATTGAGATTTAGTAGGACTGTACCAAAATAATTGGCCACTAATTGTATTTTATCCCAGCTAACATTGGGCGAGAGGCAGGGAAAGCGTGTTAGCTGGGATTGGCTCCAGCCCCCCCTGCGACCCTTCGGGATAAGCAGTCTGGTTAATGAATGAATGAATGAATAATTGTATTTTAAAAACATCATCGTCACTTCTTGAGCTGTCATAAAGTGGCTCAAATAACAAACCTAGAAGAAGAATAACCGATGTTCCTTAAGACAATTGAGGATAATAGTTTTCAAAGAAAACAACTGGAATTATATTTGCAGAGGAAATGACTTTTTTTCCAGAGAGAAACCAAGATAAAAATGTAGATGTAAGCCTTATTAACTTACTGTAATGTAACCATTTTTGTGTCCAGGGGCTACTGCTCACGCAGACTGCGTCGCCTTCGCAGGACTCTTGGCTTCAAGATGGGCAACCGACACAAGTTTATTGGGAAGAAAATAACAGTTGAAATGCTTTCTGACAGCAGGTGAGGAATGGATTGTCTGAGCCGGACATTTATGTGCAGTTAACTGGCTGATATTATGAAGGAGCTTCATATACAGCAAATGCTAGTTTGACATAGAAACCCTGTGTTTGATGCAGAATAATAAACACACATCACAGAGGGCTTTTACCTCTTTCTACAAAATGTAGTCAGGTGTTATCTACATGAGTCTGCAACTGGTTTGGCACACATCACTGTTGGACCACAGAATGAAACAACTGATGCAACGACCTCCCCTTGTTCAGGTATCTGTTGCTGGTATTGATGGAGGCAGAGCGTGCATGGAGTTATGCCATGCAGTTGAAGCAGGAGGCCAATACAGAGCCACGTAAGCGCTTCCACCTGCTGGCACGACTGCGCAAAGCTGGCAAGCACAGCGAGAAGCTGGAGAAGCTTTGCGAGAGCCCCCGTGTCGACGCCAAGACCAAACTTGAGGCGCAGGTACACAGAACAGTCACCGTCGATCTGCTTTTAGAGATGCCGTGCAGGTGTGTTAGAATAAGATGTACATGCACTATGAGATTGCAGCCTCAAAGATCCAAAAGTGTCCTCAACCTTTGTCACAATGTCCTTCGACTCTACCATTTTTGGTGGTCGCTTGTTAACATGTATGTAACAAAATTACAAACATTCATACATAGTATTTATTATTTAAAGGTGTATTACAGGGAGCAACAATCAGAACAGCCACTAATGTATTTTATTTCAGGCCTACACTGCATACCTGACTGGTATGGTGGACTTTGAACTGCAGGAGTGGAAGCTTGCCATGGAGGCTTTCAACAAGTGCAAGTGAGTTTTAACATCGCTACAGTTTCTTAATACATTGGCCGAATAAGCAGATGTGTGTGTGTCACATATGATTTTTATTTTTTAACTGTTGAGAAATTTTACCACAAACCCATTTTTGTCTTATCAGGACCATCTATGAGAAGCTGGCCAGTGCGTTCACAGAGGAGCTGGCAGTTCTGTATCGCCAGCGTGTGGACGAGATATCGCCCAACATCCGCTACTGCGCTTACAACATTGGTGAGACACGCACATGTATGGGTGGGAGAAAACTGTTCCCCCTCAACATAATTGACAGCCATCTCGGACTCGTTTAGGCATCCTGTACAGTTTGTGAACAGAGCTCGTATGTTTGCTTGCAGGCGACCAGAACGCCATCAATGACTTGATGCAGATGAGACTGATTGGTGGAGGAGGAGGCATGATGGCTGAGAAACTAGAGGTAAACATACAGGAGACCTTTTTTATAACTGACATGCTTGCATTATCAGTCATCTTTTGTGTGCAATTATAGAATTTTAAGAAATCAAGATTGAATATTCATTGATGAAATCCAAAGACGTCTTGGCTCTTGTGGGTCAGAAATTCATAAAAGCTTGTTCTTTATTTTTTCTCCTCAGGCCCTGATCACTCAGGCAAGAACCAAGCAGGCAGCCACCATGAGTGAGGTGGAGTGGCGAGGGCGGACGGTGCCAGTCAAGATCGACAAGGCCCGCATCTTCCTGTTGGGTCTGGCAGACAATGAGGCCGCTATCGCTCAGGTCAGTCGATGTGAAGCTGTTGTTGTTAGCAGCTATTAATATCAATACGTGTCATTAGAACTAAATGCTGTGGTGTCCCTGTGACCTAGTGGTTTTTCTGCCCACGACCACATGCTGCCTAAAATGTATGACATACCTTAATATCCATGCAATCTCCCTAATTTTTTTTAAACTTTTAAAATGTTTACTACGTTATTTTTTTTATTTTTTTTTATTGTGTTCTCAGAATGCTTCATTCTTACATCTTAGTCACAGTGTAGTCGAAGACATCTCATGCTGCAGAAGGCAAACCAGAGCAACCATTGCAAATTATAGACCAACACCACCATGTGAAATCTGAAACTTCACAGCAATAGTGTTGTGAATAGGTTTTTTTTTTTTGGGCTGAATGCATAGAAATGTACGAAGCTGTGCTCAAATGTCCCATTTGAACTGGATGTTTGTAAATGCAATACCCTGTTTAAAGCTCTGTTTTGTTTTGAAAGTGGTTCAGATCCTCAGTTCATTGGAACTAGACGCGCTACCCGCTGTCTAAACAAATAGTGGCATTTCCAAGCTTTTGGGGGCAGTTAAAAAAAAAAAGTAACAATCGGTGCATAAACTTGTTTTTAATGTGAAATGAGCCCATAATCACCACCTTGTGCATGAGTAAATATAAAGCATATTATTGCTGTTCCAAAGAGAAGTGTGCAATCATGTGGAATAAGTACATAATTTAAATATCACAAGCACCAGTGATACTAATTGTAATAAATATAGTGCAGGACCTCTGCAAGTTAGGTATTGTAACAGTAGTGTGAACACCAGTGCAGTTTGTGCAAGTGTGTGTTAAAGACGGAAATGGAAATTGAATTAAATCAAAATTATGGTTTAATGTATGATTAGGATATTGGCCTAAACTGAATAATTATATTCTCTTTTTTTCCAAAGTGTTAGGGGCAAATCTGAGATTTCTTGGGGCATTTTTGCCCTTGTCCTCTGCTAATTTCCAAGGCTGGTGCTACCCCATGTCCTTCTCTTCCAGTGTGCATACTCATCTGCAGTGAAAAATCTCAATAGGGCCAACATCTGAGCAGAGTGCCTGTTTCTGGCAAAACTCCATGCAGGTCCTTAAACTTTTAATAGGTGGCACTCTCCTTTTTACAATCTCCCCTCACAGCCACCACTGCTCATTCCTCATGCTTTCTTATGCCCAGAGGCTAAGCACACCCTGCAGACACACCTGTCACACCCACAGCCACTCAGGTCCCTGGTATGCAGCCTCCTTCATCGCACAACTTCATTCTGTGCATTACAGCCCACAAGTGACTACAGGACTACACCCAGCAGATCGCTGTGGAGAGATCAGTGTTATCTCTAAACACCTTTGTTTCAAATGGACCCTTTTGGTAGTCAGCTGCAGCGTAACAGTCCATTGTTAAGCAAATTGTGGCTGTAACTAAATGTGTGGGAAGGCACTTTGAAGCTGACAATAATTATCGCAGTTGATTTATCTTGATATTGTAACACATGCATAACAAAATACTCATCAACTATCTTTGAGTGACTGAATGCTATAGAATTAGCAAGCTTAGGTTCCACTAGCTCAATAGAGACTATGTCACACCCAACACCATAAGCTTTCCTGTGTTACACGTGTTCCCCAGCTCTTGGCCTCTAGGGGCAGTTGTTCCCTCTGAACAACAACAATGCTCGACAGGTATAGCTGGTCTTGCTAGATGTTGCCAGGGTGCACTAAATAACATCAGCCTTCTGGGTATGTGAGAGCAGCTTTATGACCTGTTTTATCAACTATGACTGCAAGGAATTTTCTTGTAACATTCCTCGACTGTGTTGCTTCCTAAGGGTTTTTTTTCCTCCTTGAATGTGAAGATGTGACAATAAATGTCATCCACAAATGGCCTCTTTCTTTAAATATGGACATATGTCCTGTAGACCTCTGAGAATATTGTAGTAACACAGGCCTATTGTAGGAGTGTGTCGATGAAAGAAAGGTGAGGTGAAGAACAATCCTGTCATTCACAAAGATCTGAACCCTGAAAGAGTCCGAATCCTGATGAGTTGTGTGCAGGAATGTATCAGCAGCCTGCTGGGCCACATACCTGCATCTCTGCCCCAGTTTGCCACAGTCACGTCCCTTCTTAAACTTGCTCATTGTATCAAACTACTACAACTTCTAAATGGATTAAATATTTGTTTGCATGATTGACTTCTATTAGTGTAGGTTTAGCTTTATTCAGGTGGAGAGGGGCTGTGAGTGTGTCTGAGTTCACATATTGAGGCCAAACACTTTTTTTTTTTTCTTGTACAGTTTTGATGTTTGTTCTTTTTACATTTTAAACATTTTTCATGTGATGCCTCAGCATAGGGCACTACAGGGCCCTATCATTTCCTACAGGCTACAGTTCAGATACAAGTTTGCTGTCTAGAACATTTAAAATGTTTTCTTGTCAAGTTTACAAAGAGCACTTGCTGTCACTTAAAAAGGCTCCCCTCCCAAATTCCTCTGTGTGAAACAGTTTGACATAGTTTCATGATTTATTTTTCTTCTTTAAAGCTTTCCCCGCCCTCCCTTTCAGCATTTTATAGCTGTAATATAATTACACTTAGGCTACGGGAACGAAGTGTACCATAAATGTATTACACCGCATGTGGATTAGTATCAGTGCTTTTACAGACCTACAGTTTTTCATTCTGCTTAGTTTGTTGTAGTGATCTAATGCTGATGCATGAACATACTAGTACTGCTGGTAGTACACCACTTCCTGCATGTGCTTCATAATAAATATTTAATGTGAAATATTATGCTTTTACTGTGAAACTGTAAGTTTCATGGTTGGCTAACGTTTTAAAGAATTACTCCAGAGTTTTAGAAAAACTATAAAGTTTTTAATCTGGAGATTATATGGGAACATTACATGGACAAAACAATTGTATTTAGTGTTTAACAAAGACGCTCAGCTATTGGCATAATGTTGCCATTAGCAATAGTAACTATGTTCCACTATTGATTTTAATTATTGTTTCGGTTGTGCAGGCATCTAATGAGGAGACCAAAGAGCATCTGTATGAGACCCTGCTGGCTGAGTGCAGAGACACCATCCAGGCTGTGAGAGAGGAACTCAAGAGTGAGGCGGTAAGATACACCAGATCAAAAAGTTAATATATTTCAATGAAGGAGAGGGATGTTTGGTAATGGGTCAGAGTCATCAGTTTGACTTGCAGCTTACTAACAGTTAAGGCTTGTAACAACAGGAATGTAAAATCCTTTTTTTCTTGTAAATATTGCTTGTCTTTGTAGAAGCAACGAGATAGGGGCTCTGATGGCGACACTGGCAAGGTGTCCAACACGCAGTTCCTGCACAGGTAAAAAACGCATGTACTGGAAACATAGACTTCAGTCAAGACATTTGCTTTGCTTGTAAATGCCAGAATCACAATTTTCAGACCTATTTGTCATCTTTCAAGATGGACACGGTCTGATTAGTCCATCATAATCTATGACTGCCACTAACAGTTATTTTTATTATTGATTTGGCTGCCAGTTATTTTATTTTTTGTATGTAAAAAATCAGAAAATAGTGAAACATGCCCGTTGTGATTTCCCAGAGCCTATTGTGACCTTGTTTTGTCCGACAAACAGTCCAAAACCCAAATATATTCAGTTCAATATTGTATCTGGCAAAGAAAAGCAAAAAATCTTCACATTTGAGAAGCTGAAATAAGAACGTTTGGCATTTTTGTTTGAAACATTACTGAAACGATTAGTCGATTATCAGAAATAGTTGCAGATGAATGGGACATTATTAGCTGAACTTTCAGAGAATGTGTGAAGCCTGTCATTATTTTTGCAGTGTAAAAAGCATGGCTGTATTGTGATTTGATGATTGATGCCAGCTTGTTACACCACAAAGAGTCGATAGCATTTTTCATATATAGAGAAAACAAGTAATGCAGCCTGTTATACAGTAATGTATATCCAGGCCATAAATTAGTCTTTCTACCCTCTGATATTTCTCTTACATTTATCTTTTTACTAAATGAATAATAAATGTGCCGCTTCTCTCCCAGTTACCTGACCTACATCAAGCTGTGTACACTGGTGAAGAGGAATGAGAGCATGGCCCGCACTCTGCAGGCCAAACTGAAGGAACCCGAGTCCGACGAGAACAAGAGAGGGCCCCGTCCACAGGACCTCATTCGCCTCTACGACATCATCCTGCAGGTGAAAGTCTGAACATGAAATATATTTAGATCTTTTTAATCATATTCTGTATGTGTAGAGAAGTTGTTTCAAAATAAAGTAAAAAATGTTTTTCTAAGCTCATGATGTCTCAAAATGAATTTCCCACAAATAATTGCTCGTAATAGCAGCATGTATTTCAGTTAGTAACTGAGAAATTGATAAGAACCAATTTTAAATAATTACACTCACAGTAGCTGTGTGATGACTTTGAGCTGTGTGTCAACAGTGATGGGATGTGTGCTTTGCCTTGTTTGATGGTCTCTGTCACTTCTTTCTCACAGTGTAACTCGCCTTCTGTTTTTCCCCACGTCCCCTTTCTGTCTCTACTATCCCCTCCTTAACCTTCCCCTGTACGTCCATCTCTCCAGAGTCTGGCTGAGCTCTCCACCCTGCAGGGTCTGGAGGATGACCATTCCTTCCAGAAGGAGGTCTCCATCAAGACATTGGTCTACAAGGCCTACAGGTCAGACATCATTGGTTTAAATGCTTAATCAAAAGTGCACCTCCTACTCAAAACATACTACCAAGCTTCAAATAGTACAACAATATTCTGGACATATGTGCAAGTGTTTGTGAGGCAACGCTGCCTATATTGGCATATATGTGACACCTATGTGCCCACAGTGTATTACGCTCTCAGTTGCTGTCCTCTTGTAGTCATGTCTTTTGTTTAGGTGTTTGGCCACACATGACAGATTTTCTAACATAAGCTCACTTTTAAACCAACTCTACAGGCAAGCATCTTCTTTATGTCCCCTTTGTCCTTGACCACTTCTCTTTTTAAAGTTTTGGTTCAAGTCTTACTTCGCATAAAACAACCCTCCTGTAGATTGTTTCACACATACATCTTCTATAATGTGATGGCAAAATGTAACTATATAATCTGTTGTTAATGTGGTCCTTCCCTCTGTACCCGTCACAGGTGTTTCTTCATAGCCCAGTCTTACGTGCTGGTGAAGAAGTGGAGTGAGGCGCTGGTGCTGTATGAGAGAGTGCTGAAATACGCCAAGGAGGTCCAGTCTAAGGCTAAGAGCCTCAACAACAGTCTCAAGGTTGGTCATATCTATATTAAAAAAAACACACAAGCGCCACAATTTAAAAAAATAAAGTCTTTCTCTTATGATGTAAAGTGCACACATAGACATGTACATGCATTAGAGATAAACTCGCTGAGTACCACATGATTTAATTCACAATCCATCATGTTGTATCTCCTGGTTTCTGCAGGATCTCCCTGACGTTCAGGAGCTCATTGCTGAGGTCAACGCTGAAAAATACTCCCTTCAAGCTGCTGCCATTTTAGGTGAGATCACCTTTCTAGCCATCTCTTTTTTTTTTTTTTTTTTTTTTATCATATACAAACCCACGTAGTCCCATTCTTTTCTGTTCTGCCTCGTTTTGTGTACAACCTTCAGGAAATGTTTGTGTTTCAGACACTGACGAGACTGCTGAAGTTCCTTCTCAGCAGCAGGTGAAAGACAACACGGTAAGAGGATAAAATCAAGACACACGCCACACCAGTATGATAAATGTTGTCCTTCAAGGGTAAATTCATCCTTTTCTTAACATAACTCAAGACCAGATTTAAGGCCTGCTGTTAATTGAAAGTGAATTCCATAATTTTGAGAAACGGGCAATCAGTAAGCGTTTAATAGGCGATATTAAGAATGTGGATGTCCTCTTCTCTATAGCTAGCTAGATGGCAACAAAAAATAACCAGAATGCAAAAGGAATGGTTGAGATTGATGCACCTGTACATGTTGTAAGTCAGCTTACAGAAATTACAACTCTTAAATTGCCATTTTTCTAAAATTGTCATGAAAACGTTAACTGCTCCTAGCAACCGCTTCCTTGTCAGCTGAAAATGACGTTTTGGGAAATATATCATTCGCTACTGTTTGGTTAGGACAAATACGATGTCAGACTGAATGAAGTGAAATTAAATGGTTATTCAGTCTTATTATCAGGCTACAAGGGTTCAATGCAGTGACAACAGCATCACATCAAACACTTAATGAGTTTTACCCTGTGTGTTAATTTCTTTGGATGGTTAGTTTTATGTGGTTTATTCTCACTCTTCCACTGTCGAGACCTACCCTCTTGAGATTGACAACATATCAAAATACAAATGCTAATCTGAGAACATAACATCCGGGTCGGTTATATGATTTCTAAATGTCAAGAGTTTTGAGAGGCTGTATGACTGTATTAATAAAACCTTGTAAAATATCTGTGGTGACATAATTCTCACTACTGTTTTTTTTTTTTTTTTTTTTACTTCGTCCTTCATGCAGCCCCTTTGCAAACGCCTGGAGACCTTCCGCCTCGACCCGGCCCTCGTGGGAAAGCAGCCCAATCTGGTCCAGTTCCCTCCTGATTTCCAGCCAATCCCCTGCAAGCCCCTGTTCTTTGACCTTGCTCTCAACCATGTGGCCTTCCCACCCCTGGATGACAAGGTGGAGCAGAAAGGCAAGGGCGGTCTCACCGGCTACATCAAGGGCATCTTTGGCTTTGGCAGCTAAATCTGTCCTCAGGCTTCTGGTCCCCACAGGGGAGACAACAAACCACAAACAACCAGACTTGGGTCAGTTGTTAATTACAATACTTTCAGTTACTTTTGTTTGATTCTTAGTGTGTAAGTGCAAATGGGTAGCGTTTGCAGTTCTGTGGATGGCAGAGGGAATCTAATCTCCCAAGAAATATTATGGAAAAGTAATTGAATCAGTTTCAAGTAGCAATTTGACCCAAGTCAACCTGCCACATTTAGTAATAACATCAGGCTGGGTTTGAGTTATAGAGGTCTCTCTTTCAAGTTTTACAGGTTACCATGCCATTGTCTTGATAAGTACAGCCAAGTTATCGGTCTCGCAATCCTGTCGGAGTAAACAAAGCCACTTAGGCACCATTGGTAGTCATTTTTAATTCAGTGTTACGTAAGCGCCTTCATGTCTCTCTTTTTTCTTTATATAAGAGGTGTTTTCAGCATTGTTTGTTAAACATAAAATAAAAAGTGCAGATTTGTTATTGCACCTACTTTGACTTAAAAAAACAAAGTGGTGCTCATCAGATACCATAAATATCCTGTGACCTGTAGTTTGACAAACTGAAGATGTTTTATCAATCAGCATAGCATCAAAAGACTTCAGCTGTGTCCCATTTTCTTCCCTTCACCATCTCTCTGGTCTCTCCTCCTTTTGACTGCATGAAGACACCAATTTGTGATTTAGAACGTCACTTCCTTTACTGTCACTCTGGCCCACCACTGCACCCATAATTCCTTGCAGATAGCTCAAGAAAAAGAGATGAACATTACAGGTAATGCAGCATTAAACTGGCTACGATTTGCTGTTAGAAAGCACAAGGAGGACGATATCTCGACACCTTTTGTTGTCCATCTTTTTGTAAGTGGCTTTTGAAGTTTACCAGTTGGGAACAGTGATCTTACCGAATGGAGGAAGACTACAAATTAAAAGCAATGAATGACAGTGAAATGTTCTTTTTTTTTTTTTTTTTTTTTTTTTTTAAATGCAGGATGGTTCAGTGTTTAAAGTTGTTGATTTTCAGCTACAACCTACATAGGTCCTCTATGACATTTAATGTCTGCTGGTGGATGATCATGTGGTACCAGCACTGAGGTGGGAAATAATTGCAAGTACAGCTCCTCAGATTGTAATTAATTCCTGTAATGATTCTATTTTTACATTTTTATTTACATTTCTGTACAGGGAAAAAACAATCTCTGCCACTAAGGACTTCAGAGTTTTTAGCAGCCTTTCATTCATCACACCACCATGCCTGTTTGTCATGAGTAGGACTAAAGTGTTTTCATCACCAATGACATGTCTATGGATAAGCTGTAATGCTAGAAAAATCTGTTATCAGTTGTTTGCCATGTCCACACCAAAGCCACTCATTTCCCCCTGATCCTTAAGGGACCTGGTTTCCCTGTGATACCTGGTTAAATGCTAGCTAGAGGACACTCGCCCCACCCATATATTTAACTGTTTTGCTTAATTTTTACCAACGTCTTTGGTTTATATTTTGTGTTTCCTTCCCTTCTGTGTTTCATGTTAAATAATTAAGATGGACATGCTGGAATACTTCCAGCACTTTACCTCGATTAGCCTGGAAAACAGGTAGTCCTGATCAGTAATTGTTGGAAAGAGAAATGAAATGAGAATGTATGATTTGATTTAATTTCCAGGCCTATAATTAAATATATTTGCACCAAACACTGTTCTCTTGACGTTCTTCAGTCACTTCTATGGAAAATCAAAGCCGCCTGAAGGACCATAATGGACAGGGGAGGGGTTATTTTGGTGTTGTGATATTTTTATTTGTTTATTGTGTTCAAACCTCACATGTCAGAATCAGAAATAGGTGGACAGTAGAAGGTGAAACTCTCAGGTGGTAAAGAGGGGTGTGACTGTTGGGTGTGTTAGGAGTGTGTAGGATGCCTTAGCAGGGTGTGAATGTGTGTAGGTTTACTTTGTGCATTTTCACCAGTATGAATAATTGAATACGTGTGATTGTTACTCAAACACATCCAACCATGCAAATTACTTTATTTCTACATTTTAACATCAATGTCCCACATTCTATATTTAATTAAATGTATTGACCGCCACACACCCGCATCTCTGCCTGATGTTTTGGCTGCTGCTTGTCATTTCGGTCCTCTGCACACATCCCTTTGTCTGAATGGGCTGGACATATTTGTGCTTTGATGAGGTGGAGATAAATGCTTACCTGCAGGAAGACATGAGATTAGACACAGTGTCACTAATAGTCTGCTCTGTGTTTTAGCATTTCTGTAAGTCCATTTATTCGCACAATGTTCCAAGATGAAAAGACGTGGAAGTAAAGCTTTTCACAGATGAGAGAAAGAAAAATCCATATTTATTAGTTGGCACGTAGATATCTTTGCACAGTACATGTGAGAAGGGAAAAGAAATTATAGTTATAATCATTAAAGCTTTGTATGGCATCAGTTGTACTTTGTAAACCAGACAACCATGCTGTGTTTGTCTACTGTGTGTAGTTTAGTGCGAGAGACTGACACACCCTCACTGTGGTTCCACCTTTTGTTGTTTCCTCTGTCAGGAATTTGGAGGCATGCAGATAATTCCCCGAGGTTTATGTTGCCCTGAAAACTTTCAAAGTGAACTCGAGGATGTTACTGATCCCTTTTGTCATCACTGACATCTGACCTTTGAAGTGTTACAGAGATTTACATGTAGATTTACAGCCAATTCTGTGCAATGTTTTCTGTTTTTGGACCAATTTATTACATCTGTTCATCAGTTTTAGGTTAACAGTGTCAGTCTGATGGTCGGCCCACTTTGGTACAGACTGATGGTTTGCCATGAAATTTTGTACAGATGTTCATTGTCCTGAGAGGATGAATCCTTATGACTTTTCGTGATCCCCTGATTTTTGGTTGACATTTAGAATTTTTAGTAACATTTCTTCGGCATGTATTATGAATTTGGTTCACACATTCATGTCCCCCCAGGATGAATTATTATAACTTTGATCCTCTGACTTTTAATTTAGTGTCAGGTCAACATTTTAATTTGTCCAACCGTTGGTTTCTGACCAAATACTAAAAACTAACGACATTCCCATCATCCTAAACTGCACTTTGTGTTTAGTGTTAATTAGCCAATGTTAGCATGCTAACACATTAAAAGAGCCGAGTAAACATTATACCTGCTTAACATCAGCATGCTGGCTTTGTTATTGCTATTTATAAAAAAAAACATTCAGATTTAATCTCAACTTTTAAGCCAGCGTGGACAAAAAGTCCTTAAAGTGCTCCGAAAAGCTGGAAATGTTCGTGCCCTCCATTCCGGGATAATTGATCCAATGATAACGGGGAAAACTCCATCTGCTGATGGACGATCGTGTGTTTTGGTCAAAAGCTCCGGAACAGACACAGACAGAGAATCATTTTACCATTTCAATCAACCATTTTAATATTGTTTTTGACGATATCAAAACAGGATCCATTTACAGCAGCTTCTCCCAGGTCTTACACAAAATAGTTTCATGTGAAAAGGAAGATGACTTTATCCCACGCATCATTGCAGCATTTGCTTGTCATCAGTGCTCACAGTGGGTTTGATACATTTTGAAATTGAAAATAGTTAAAATGTTATAACTGGCTGTATTTAGGAGCTGAGAATGGAACCACATGTACCTCTGAGCAACAGAAAGAGTATCTGTTTTTACAAACAGGTGGACGCACCCAGAGAGATGACTAGACTAATCAAAAATGTATGCTCTCTGTGCTGTTCCTCACTCTGCTGCAAAGAAAGCTGCCCAGCTGCATTCCTCGCCATGGTTCCCTATTCTTGATATGTGCAGAGACACGCCCTGATCCTGAATGACTTGCATGTCTGTTGATGCTACGCATGGGACTTTGCAACATATGGAGCCTTCTTTAATCATTAACAACTTGAAATGCGGCTCTATATAGGTAATACGTAATAAACTTCCTTTCTGGTCCACAGGTTGTCAGACACTTTTCCACTGTTAACTGTAAGCACTGTGTGTCTGTTTGTAGCATAGAGTTTATCTGAGCCCTGGCTGAGGAATAACAGTGTAGTGTCCGGGAGCAGATGGCTGTGAACAGAGCAACTCAAAATATAAAGCAGTTAAATATTCCTAGTCCTAAATCTTAAAATGTTAAGTTGTGAATAATGACAATGATACTAAAATGCTTTAACAATCTGATTAGACCCCAAACCCAATTAGATGTCCTATTAAAACCCGGAAGTTCAAGATTAACAAAAAGAAAGAAAATAGATGAAACATGTTTATATTCAGTGTACAGTGTAAACAAGAGGGAGGGTACGCGCCAACGTGTTGTTACACTCATAGCTCCCATTCCTCTCACTTAAATTTAGTTGAAGTTGTGTGCCTGCAAATGTCCATTCAGAGGTTTTGATCACTGTTCATCTTTGTGGATAAAAGCCCACAGGGGCAAATATGAGAACATATGAAGCTCAACACAAAAATCTAGACAGGTGTTCCTTAAAGCTACTTATTGCCCTGATGAGCCCGTCATTAGTGTCAAATATGGTGCATTGTATGGGACTGGATGAAAATCACATACACTTGGTAGAAGGAGATATGGTGAAAGATCTGTGTAGGCATGCTTAAAAATAAATATTATGGTGCACATTGCAAGGGGTGTTTGTTTTTCCCCCCACCTCCCTTTGTCCTTTCCTTTTGTATACTTGAATGTAAACGGTGATAAAAGTGGGGAGAAAATTAGGGAAAGTGGAAGGAAATGATTTGCCGCAATCTTCTGCTTTTATGCAGTTGCAAGGAAGACATTTTTTTAATGAGCTGTTTACCCGCAGCCTGTCTGTGCATGAAATGTCACATGAATTCATCCGTTCATTTCAGAGATACAGTATGTTGCTGACCTCGGTGGAGGAAAAACTGGTTTTCAAATCAGACCCCTAGACAATGAAATGACAGGTGTTATCACATGCATATAGTCTGTGATTAAAAATTTTTTTATCATTATTTTTGGGGTCTTTTTTATGCCTTCATTGTGACAGTACAGAGATGACAGGAAAGAAGGAGGGGGAGAGAGATGAGGACGTGCGACAAAACAGATTTGATGCAAAGTTACTCACTGCAAAGTTAATTTGTATGAATAAAAAGTGTTTTGTTCACAACTCCCTGCAGGATATTCAGTTTGCCTCCAACACCATGAGTTATGCATCCACCGCAATTAAATGGACCGTTGCTGCCTGTGAGAGATGTGAGCGTGTGTCAGGGCACCGATGAAAAGGAAGGGCAGGGCCAAAGGTGGGAGGAAAGGAGAGCGCAAGGAACAAGTCGGTCCGGTCTTCCTCTGCAAGGTGGATGTCTGGGCGGTGACACACTGTGCTGACGTGGGTAAGTGTGTGTGTGTTGTGTTTGAGTGTGTTCGAGAGGAGGCAAAGGAAGAGGAGACACAGAGACTTTGGGAGCCACAGGGTGAGGAAGACAGAGACGAAGAAGGAGTAAGAGAGAAAGAGAGAGAGACTTTTGTGGGATCTCTGCTTGACCCCCCACAACCTCCAGGATGTTTAAGAATAAGGACAGTACTCTCAAGGCCTCGGGCAAGGGCAGCAAGTGAGTTTTTCTGTTTTTCTGTCCCCCTGAGGACTTTATGAATGTTGTGGATCTATATGTGATGACACTGTACCTCGCTCATGTTCCCTGTGTCACGTTTCCTGTGCGTGTCGTCGTCCTCTTTCTCTCTGACTGCTGTGGTTCTTAACTGATTTCAAGTGCAGAGTTATGTCAACGTTAATCCTTGTGGGTGGTGAAATCTTATTGTTAACAGGGCCCAGAGGCCAGGTTTACTTTGTAAATATGTGGTGGGCACAGTGTGCCGTAAGACAAACAGGTGGAAATACTGAAAATCTCTTTATGACTAGAAGTGACTGAAAGAAAATAAACCCTAAAAACGCGGCCTCGTGGGCCAGTTTCTTCCAAATCTGAACCAAGATTTAGGCTTTTGCTGCTGGCAAAACATTGTTGTTAGTGATCATATTTCAGTGAGAAAAAAATAAATCTGCAAAGGACTGTGAGTGATGATTTGAGTATCAGATGATAATCAGACAGCTGGTAGTATTCATCCATGCTCTTCTGTGTCCTGTCAGATTCGGCTGCTGTTTGAAATGTAGAAATATGTGTCACTAACAGAAAATGTTAAAATGTGGGGCGGCTGTGGCTGTGGCTGAGTGCGGTCGTCCATTAACCCCAGGGTTCGTGGTTCGATCCCAGCTCCCGCTGTCCGCATGTCGAAGTGTCCCTGGGCAAGACACTGAAGTTGCCCCCATGGAGACCAGCATGGCAACTGTGTCCCCATCGGTGTATGAATGTGGTGTGGGTGTCCCCTAAATGTCTGTTTGTCTGCCCTGCAATTGACTGGCGACCAGTCCAGGGTGTTTCCCTGCCTCTCGCCC
>JAVQJF010112315.1:0-27875 GCA_036023855.1 Gadopsis marmoratus
ACACACACACACACACACACACACACACACACACACACACACACACACACACACACACACACACACACACACAGACACCTGCATGCATAGACATCTGAAATCTAATGAGACCAAGTGAAAATAAATGGATGGATAAAAAAATGTCCATCTTAACAAGTTATTTAGTCTGTTATTGAGTCTTACAGTACATACACAAAGAATAATTCAATTTGAGCAAACAAACCTCCTTTGTGCTCAATAAATGTTTTCATGTGTTTGCTTTTATCCACCGCATTTGTTGTCAGGGAACATTTTGTTGAAACAATTGCAGAAAGGTTCATTAAAAACATCAAAGTTAATTCATGTGGCATTCTGTTCCTCCCAAAGTGTACAGTATTTGTTGTTGCAAGTACTGGTATATAAACGTCATTTAGGAGGCAGGTTTGGAGTGAGAGACAAAAAGAGCTATGTGGTGGATATCAGCTATTGAAACATACAAATATCAGGAAGTTCATCTTTTCTTCCTCAATCTATCAAGCTCTCAGTGCAACTGAAGCCTTTTCACATTCCTCTCCATTCAAGTCCTTCTCCGGGTTTGTTCTCCTGACCTGCTGATGGGCGAGTTAGATAGCCTCCGAGCGGCCTCCCTCCACTCCGTACCACCGCACCACGACCAGAGACGGGTGGGGGTTAGGAGACCGGCTTCAGTACAATGTTTTTACTGTGTAGCAGGCAGACCTCGGCCATTGTGAGGGTCCCGGAGTCAATGTGGGCCCAAGCTGAGCCACTTACATCAGTCTGAGCTGGGAGACTTTGACCTTTACAATTTTAGACAATTACACACAGAAAATCCAATTTCAAACACTCATAAGACAATATACCAATAAGAAATATTTCCACTGCTGTGTATAAAATAAAACTCACAAAAAACAGAGGCACTGTTTGAGAGTTACAGCCACACGTCTATCGTGTGAACACAGATATTCATTCTGAGATTTTCACACAGTCATCCTGCCCCTACTCAAGTGCATGGAGTGTAAGGAAATCCACCTGTCTCCTCTAAGCTGGATCTTTTGCGAAATAAACATGATCAAAGTGCTCGCTTACACCCTCTTATTGTGCTTTTTATTGTCATTTAAGAAAATACTTCCTTCATGAACCACTGCCCCGGGACACATTTGAGGATAATGCCACTCAGATTGCTGTGACAACGCAGCCAAGGAGCTCTGGCACAATGTGGCACAAACTGTGGATTCAGTGACGCTGTGAGGTTTTTAGTCCATGTTCTGAAACCTCACCCTACTCACCTTCTCCACTCGCCTATAAATTACACCTTGTACTGTGCTCCTGTTACACCTGCATGAAGATGTGTACCTTGGATAGCCCGTAATCCAGTGTTACTGAACCTTAGTCTGTCACAACAACACATTTCTTGGCTTTTCATTAACATTTAAGGATTTAGTCCTTCTTTCAATTTGCATTTAATACATCCCAAAAACATGAAATGGAAAATTTGCGCCTCTGAAATCACCCTTATAGAGAGTAATTTTCTATTTTTCGGTGTTTTCAACAGGAGTAAATATTTGATGTCATTTAATCACTTGTGAATGTAAAACTATTGATTAGTGCAGCTTTAAGTTAAATGGTAATAGGATATTCTTGCACTTTCTCCACCCTTGACTTAATTTACGCTGTCATTGTCAGAGCTACACTAATTGTTTACTTTTTAAAACCTTTGACATTCACGTTTGTGGCGTGTTACATTACAATATTCTTTCAGTGATGGCAATATCTGTGAGATGGATTTGAGAACTCTGAGCACCTTGAGCATGTGTGTCGTGACATTACACAACCCGTTCTCTATTTTGGCTGGTCTTGTTCTTTCTTGCGTGTAGACTCTCTATTGTGTGAGCAAGCAGCACACATACAGTATATCACATTCACACACACACACTCACCTACAGATGGCTGTAGGGATACTGAGGTTGTGTGTGTGTGTCTGTGTGTGTGAAGAATATGGTTCCGCGAATTTCTATAACAGGAAGCTGGGCTGCAGTCAGCCCACACACCAAGGATGCTGGGAGGCTGGAGGCCCTGGGCCCCAACCGTGGGAGAGAAAGGAGAGGTAAGAGGAAGTCGGCTTCAGCTCGCTCGGCTAACCGTATATTAACTTATATCAGCCAGTCAGGGAAATTATGATGAAAAATAAAACACTGCAGAGGGCTTTCATTCCAGTTGGGCAAAAAGAAGGAGTGACATGACTGACAGAAGGCACACGTCCTCTATTAACACAAAACCCAGCTCCACCTCAGGCCACCTCATCCGTCTATCACTCTAATCCCTTAATGACAAACCAGTGAGTGGGAGATTCAGCAAACAGGAGCAAAGAGAAAAGAGTCAAGACAGGGGTAAAAAAAACTCCCAAAAAGACTGTGATGAAGAGCGCACAATTCTAAAAAGAAAATGGGCAGCAATCGGACATCGGGACACCTACAGGTGAGGTGGTGGAGGAGCCATTAAAGGAAGACAAATATTGATTATTCTCCATATTATTACAGCTGACCAGGGTTCATAAAACGCTGCACTCGAAGACAAAGAAAGCATTTATTTGTGTGTGTGATTTTCTTTTTTTTTTGGTATGCGTGACTGTTTTTGAGTCGTGTGTTTGTTTATGTGTGTGTGTGTGTGTGTGTGCAAATTAATACTCCATTGTGAATAGAGAGGGAGGGCAGCAGGGGATCATGTGACAAGAGTCAGACTGAACCCCGGCGCCTACACATTTCTCAGGGGTCAGGCAGGGGTCGTCATGTGGCTACTGTGCCCACTGCCAAATATACAAACATACACACACAGACAAATCACAAGTACACACAGAGACACAAAGGCACTTAAGTACATACAGTTCATTAATAGTTAACAGACACACATGGAAATACACAGACCAAGAACACAAATGTGAAAGCAGAACAACACGTGGCTAACTTTCACATGATCGCAAGCACATAATTTATACATACATGTCCTTTTATTATGATGACATGTATCAGGTTTATTTTTCCTACTAGTCTTTAATCAATAAAATGGCGCAAGAAGATCACTGGGGAAATGATGGAGAATGAACGAGACGGAAGGAAAATATTTTCTGCAGAGTAAAGAGCGACATTATTAAGAGAGAAAGGAACGAGCAGGAGAGAAGTGGTAGATCAGGTTTCAGTGTGTTTTCATGTTCTCTCCCCATTACAGTATTGTGCCAGGGCCACTTAACTAATGCATAAAAGCACTGTGATGCCCGCAATAAACAGCATTACACAATGAATTAGAGTATGAGAGGCAGAGAGAGCCACTGAAAAATGTAGACTGTGCATACTTAACTCCCCCCTCCTTACCTCTTCCTCTTTCTAAACACACACAGTAAGATGACTAACTTCATTACCCTCCCCATTCCTCTTAGTGAGCGCAGCGAATTGAAACCTAATTACCACACCAGAGCCAAATTAAAAGCTTTTCCTCTCAATGGCTGCAATCCATCTCCTGACAAATGAACAGCGCCACTTCCACTGTGTTAGTGCTTGCTTTCTGCGTCCCTTCATTCAACGTCTTCATTCATGCCAGCACGCATCCTTTCAAACAACACTGAAGCAACAGCTTTGATACCAGCAGCGCATTATCTCACTTATACTAATATCAATCAAATTTACAAGACATAATATTAGGAATAAAAACCAAATCTGCCAGATCGCATTTGTTATTCCATAGACTTGGTGTAATCATTTGTAAAACTTTCTTCCAATGCCTCAATGAGAGATTACAGTCATCCATTTGTAAGTCAGCGGTCATGTTGATATTTTCCTTTTCTCTCCCTACTTTTATTTTGATCAGTCATCCTCTGCTGACTGATTGTTCTCTCACGCTGCCCGTCTCCACTCCTGCATACATGTGGCACTCAGACAGCTACTCAGTTTCTGTGTATAGTCTGACAGCCACAATATAGAAGCTAATGAGCAACCCTGCAGATAAACATGCAGAAATAGTTCTTATGTAGGAATGCAGAATTAGATTCAGAATCACACAAATCTAAACAATAAGCTTACTCTAAACAATAGTTGACATTTGATGTTTGGAACGCCCTTTCATCTTGTTAGTTTTAGCCATGCTAGGGACAGCAATGTTGGTCAATCGGTCGCTCAGTGAGTCCAGCACTTTGAACTTTCAAATTGAAATAACTTAACAAATATTGGATGGATTGCCATGAAATTTGGTGCAAACATTCATGGTCCCCGGATGATGAATCCTAATGATTTAGGTGATCTCCTGACCATCCCTCTAGTGCCACCATGAGGGTGACATTTCCTTTTGTTCAGAGTGAAATATCTCAACAATATCTGGTGCACACACTCAAGTCCTCCTCAGGGTGAATTGTAATCACTTTGATGATCCACTGATTTTTCCTTTAGCGCCACCATCAGGTCAAAACGTTAATTTGTGAACAAATACCTGCAAAACTATTAACACTCCCATCAGCCTCAGCTGCACTTTGTGTTCAGTGCTAATTATCAAATGTTAGCATGCTAATGTGCTAAAGATTGTGAACATGAATACTATAATACCTGCTAAAAATCGGCATGTTAGTGCTGTCACTGTAAGAATTGCTGATGTTAGCATTTAGCTCAAAGCACCACTCTATCAGTACAACCTCACAGAGCCACTAGCTATAGACTCAGTCTTGTTATTAATCTATCTAGTTCTGCATTTAGTTATTTCCAAATCTTTTTATTTTCTTTAATACCTATAATCCCAGCAAAGAAGACTTATATGATATGTGCATCTGTCAATAAGTGTGCTGCATGTGTGTGAGTTTTGATCCCACTTGCCATCAGACTTCATTGCGTTATTTGTGTTTTGTTAAGTAGTGTTGTTGTTTTTATGCCAGGTAACTGTTCCAAGTGCTTTAAATATATTGGTGCAGACTCACTGAAGAAAAGAAAAAAAACAACTCAACTTTCACTATGTTACACATAATCAGTTATGTACAAGCAATGAATAACTGCCACAGCCATCAGATTGTCCATGAATGTCCATCACAGCAATCTGACTCAGAGACAGAACTGCAAGAAAAGTATTTGCAGCCTGCTGTCATTTCCAAAATAATCCCTTGAAAAGCATAAGAGTATCTAAAAATGTAAAGAGGTGCAGGTTACCGTAAGACCTTAAAATGAGCGTAATCACCGTTTTACCGTCTGTCCAGCCGTAATAGCACTTAGTAATTAATAAAGGCATGTATTAGTTAGAGATCAGATGTTTTGGGTTGTGAGAGGGTATGCTTAATCCAATGATGTCTTCTTTTAACAGATAGTGCAGGCTACCAGACAGCAAGGTTATCAGGCTGGCTCTCTGCTCACTGCCACTTAATGGAGATCGCAGGAGATTGCGGCTCACAAATTCACTATTACCGTTACATTCTTCTATCTTCTCTTGTCTCTGGTATTTCTACTTTTTACAGGGGGGATTTCTGACAGACTTATAGGAAACCGCCTCCGTCACCGATTATTCTGGGAACAAAGATACAGAGCACGCGCCTCGCTAAACACATTCCAGTCAGCCAGTCACTTCTCATTGTGCTGCTCAAAACAAAGATGGTCAATGGAAAGCTGGTTTACGACAAGATTCCATCTGATTGATTTACAATGACCCAAACCTTTAAAAACAACCAATGCTAATACATGTAAAGTCTACTAGATTGTGAATGCTCCATCTTAAAATATATGGTTATCACATGGAGGGCAAAGAGCGCTTCATTTTAAAGTCTTTATCACTAGTCAATCATGGCAGAATGGGTTTGGATTGACGACGGATCACTAGTGCTCAGTCTGCAGGTACTAACACCATTAGTTTCCTGCTGGTTCCATCTCTATCTGTCCATCCTAATCTATTTAGACACAATGAAACAGATCTAGAGGGGCACAGCAGAGGACCCATCCAAAACCCATTACTACAGTTGCCCTCGTCTATGTGACCAAAACCTCTCTGTTTCTTTATGGCATGTGCTAAGATGGCAATGTAATGTTAAAAACTGATTGTGCCAGCCAACAAGTCATATTTTCTGCATGGCTTGTGATTGATTGACAAAGAAATCATATCTTCCACTGACAGTGTGCATTCCATTACTCCCCCTTCATGCTGAATCTGTTTGCTCCCATGGGAGCTGCTTGTAACGGCACTTCGTAGCATCTGTCACATACTGAATGAGTGATGGTGGCTGCATTTAAATTGCTCCGATGACCTTAAACAGTCCCCAAGATAGTATTTTGTTAACATATTGTACCACTAGATACAAGAGACTTTACCTCATAGTTCTATCTTGTGACAAAAGACATTGTATGCTACATAATAACTTGGGTAACAACCTACTAATGACAAGGAAACAAGATACACACCAAACAGTGCCAAGAACACCTAGATGATTTCTGACTCTTCTATGTTACATACAAAAACAATGAGATAAAGAAGAAGATGATGATGGTCGACTCAGTATGTGGAGGAAAGGAGCTGGTGCAGGTGATGAGGAGGGACAGGGAGTAAAACAACAATCAAAGAAGAAAAAGAGCGATACAGCACGCCCGGCACAAAGAAAGAAAGAGTGGGCACATTACATGACTGTTTTTGTGCTTGTATATAGTGGTGGTGGTTGTTTTACTCCATAGTTTGTCATTTGAGTGCCCGCTCCGCTCTTTGTCATGCCAACAAAGCTGCTGGGGTATGGTGGGTAATCTTAGACTGGGCTGCTTGTTTGACTGAGTACAAGTGGGGAGTAATGGGTGGGAATTCAGAGCGATTGAACCCATTTCAGTAAGAGGGAAAATGTCAACGAACATGAAAGCAAAGTATCAGCAAATTCCTCATAGAGTTGCTTTTGGTTTTTAGCCTTTAGAGGATGATTTTATTAAATGAAACTGTATGACATTAAATAATTACGGTGGTAATGTGGTAACAGATGAAGGATGAATGCAAGCGGGTGATTCCATTTTCCAGAATTTTCAACTGCATCAAATGGACTTCAACTGAGTATGCTCAGTTGTCATACATAGATGGATGTGTTGACATGCAAGCTCAGTAGGTGTTACGATTTCATCCACTGCACTCTTAAGACTTCTCATCAGTGCCAGCTGATAAACATGAAAGCTTACTCTTGACCTTGAAAATTATAGTTTGGCAAAACAATCCCAATTCAAGGTTCACTTACTAGCTTTTTCCAACTGAGCAAACTCTGTGGCTGCTGATGAAGACTATGTGGTGTGAAAAAGCTGAACCTTCCTGGAGTCAGGATTATTTTGTCAAACCACTACTTTCAAGGTCAAAGTGTGACTCCTGGATGCCTGATAAACATGTGCAAAGTCGATTTTTGGAATATTTTGAAACCTGCATTGTCATCCATGTTAAAGGAATATAGCTTGACATTTGAAAATTACGCTTAGAAATTTTTTTGTCAAGAGTCAGATGAGAAGATCTTCCACCAGCTGCTGGTTAGCTTAGCAAAAAGACTGGAAATAGGGAAACAGTTAGTCTGTCCAAAGGTAATAAAATCCACCTACCAGCACCTCTAAAGCTCACTAATTAACATGTTAAATCTTGTTTGTTTAATCCATGCAAAAACCAAGGTATAAAAACTACACATCGTGGTTTTACAGGGGCTTACTGTATGTGCCAGACTATTTCTTGGCTGGGCGCACTCATTTTCTGTAGTCTCCACTGGTTGCCTGGCAACCTCATGGCGATGACAAAATCCTAGCTTAATATTTACTGTATAAATCTTCTCATCTAACCCTTGGCAAAAAAACGATCGATCAGTGGATTAGCGGAAAACTTAGGAATGAATTTTGGCTTGCATGGACTGCACAGCTGCTTTACCGTCGTCTGCCGCAGGCCTTTTTCACAGGTGTTACTAATAACTTAAACAATGGCACCGTTGTAAGTAAGTGTCCCAGTAAGCCATGACAGTGTGACAGTGAGCCAGCATGGATACCAGGCAGGACCCTGAAACCAAAGCAGCTAAATGGAATTCAGCCATCATCAATTTCATAATTCACACCTGAAGTTTTCCTACTGTAACAAATCAAAATGTCTTCCAGGAAAAACAAAACCTGTTGGCAGGAATGTGCATCTTGTCACCTTCGTAAAAAAGGATGTGCCACTAGAGGGTAAGATCCAAACTAATTGAGGACCCTCCATAAAACATTGCTCCACAGCGCCAGTAGTGGTCAGAAACGGACCCTGCGCAATCTGCTGTTACAAACAACCAGCTCTCTGAAATGGTGGAGGAGAGGAGAGGTGATGGGAAGAGATGAAAGGCAGTTATATTTCATTTTCATGCAGCGTCACTACGCAGGGAGATCAGACACCAGCAGAGGTCCAGGTCTTATATGGAGCTGAAGTCATCATGTCCCCCTGCGTTGACCAACCAGCCCAAAACACTAAAGCACTCTCCCTCCCCCCTTCTCTCGCCTCTCCTCACCGTAACCTTCTTTCACTTTGAGATAAGCACTGTGAGTAATCTGCTTTCCTTTCTCCTATTGCAACCCTCTCATTTTCAGCTCTCCATTTCTACTTTTATCTCAGTCATTCTCTTACTCCATCCACCCTGCTTCCCCGCTGAGACCTGCACAGCTCCAGCTCCGACGCCCCTTAAACACTCCAGCTTTCACTGCAATGGCAAAAATGCCAGAGTCAGAGGCCAACCTTGGCCGTGCCGCTGGGTGCAGAGAAGTAAACACTCAAAAGTGAGCGAAGAGTGCATAGAGGGTGTGTGAATCAGGTCTTTGTGCCTGGCTATAGACAGAGGTGTAAAAGGAGGAGGGATCTGCATGGCTTTGTCCTGGCAACATGATACGGCCAGCAGAGTAAAAAAGAACGAGGCCTCAATTCAGAAATTAATACTGTCTAGTATGTATGTGCCGAGGCCGTAACGGAGGATTTCATGACAGAAATCACTTAATTTGAAACTATCAGTGATTGTTTGTGATGCTGTTTAAGTGGAAGCAAAAGCACAATGCAGAGGGGGAAACCGTAGACTCACCTCTGATCAGCTGATGTCAAAAGCCCAGGTGGAGGGCTGAGGTCCCCCTTCATGAACGCCTGACAGAGGAGCTTTCACACTGCAAAAAATGTCCTCTAAAATATACCCAGAGATTGTATTTTAATATTTTAAAATTTAAAGCCTGTTGTCTCCCAAGAATGACAGTGACACAACTAAAACACTGAAATTGTTAACTCTGTTACTTAGATCGCCTAGATCACTGCTAATATGGTTTGATTTTGTTATTCCATTGTTGAGTACAGCATGTGCAGTATGTTAACAAAAAAAAGGAATTAATAGACATGTTGACAAATTATGATTACTTCAGCTAAACCTGTTTAATAAACCATTTGAATTACTGTTACACAACCATGAGCTCAGTAAAAAATTTAAAGCATTTATGAAATTCTTTAAAAAATGGTCTTCTAATGAAAGCAGGTATCGAGCTTGAAGACCATCAATTATATCAACTATCCTTCTCTAATACTAGATTAAGACTATATTGAAATAAACATTTAAATGTACATGTTACTCAGACCATCAGGTAAGTAAAGGTGTCACAGGCTATTTTAAATGGAAACACTTTAACACGTTTTTTTTTTTTTGCCTGAACTTTTTCTAAAGGTATCTATTATATTTAGGACTTCAGGGATAGAAACTGCAGGTTTGTCAAAGTAGATGGTTTGGTTCAGTGTTTTTGAAAATAATCTAATGGCTAGTTGATATAAAGTGGTTAAATCAGACAGCTGATAGTTTAATTCCTAGTCATAAGGTAAGCATAAACAGTGGATGGTGAAGTCCTACCACTCTTTTTTTTTAAAAATAAAACCAATAACTGTGACTAAATAGAGAGATTAAACAGATTGATTTATTTCTTTAATAGTTGAAGAAACCACCACCTCTGAGGACGTGAATCAGAGATTTCTGATCCTTTTGTTAGAGAACTCACTGACTTTTACTTTTACGATGCAGTTCAGTTGGATATTTTATGCTTATGAGTCGGGCTCATTTTTAACAGTGCACGTCACCTCATCTTGGTTAACCACATACGATCTGGAACAAATCCTCACCGCACACACAACACTTAACACTTGACCTCTAACTCAACGAGCAGTACCACACACAAGTCACGGGCTATTAGAGAGGGATAAAAATAGTGAGAGGCAAAAGTGGAAAGTCGGAGAGAAAGAAGCAAGGCATGAAGAGTATATGTCTTTGCACTTAATTCCTCTCACATTCAATCAGAGCTCGTTCTCCTTTATCACACTATGATAATTATGACTGCGATTATCTGACAAAGATTGTTCCTGTCTTTGTATTCTCCATTCACATATGTCAACTGTGTGCACGTTACCATTTACAGACGTTCTGAATCAAATCATAAATTGGCATTAGTGCCTAAGAAGGAAAGATGAAAGCTTCTTCCACTCTTCCTTCTCCTCTCATTTGTGCTCCGTCTTTGTCAAGTGACGACCCGGCTCTATTCATAGAGCTGCGACCTCTCTGCTCTCTGCTGTGCGACGGCGGAGGAACAAGTTGTCAATACAAATGAACTGAGAGAGGAGGAAAAAGCAATTACAATTGCCTTTTAATCCCTAGCAGCTCTAAAAAGTCAAAGATTTAGCCTGTCTTGTCTCACCTCACCTCCTCAGTGTGTGTGTGTGTGTGTGCACAAGCCCTAATCAGGATATAGTGAGCAGCGATCAAGTCTCTCTTTCACTGATCAGGATAACATGTCTAATTAATCCAATCTCTGGCTCTTGAATCTCCATTCAAACTGGAGGTGAGAAAGAGGAACCTTTGAAAAGCCCTGATTCTTTTAAAAAGGAGACAAAACAGGAAAAAGGTGATTCAGCTGGTGTATGACGGAGGTGGTGAGCGGATGTGGGGAGCGACAGGATGGGAAGGTGGTGGTGAAGTGGTGGTGGAGGGCAGGTCTGGATTAGTTTCTACCTATTCCCCACCTTCAGTCAGAGGAATTAGACAGGGGGGACGAGGAAGGAGGCTGATAGTTTTAACAGTCTGAAAGGAGCCCAGATAAGGAGCAGAGAGAGGCTGGGCGTGGAGGGGATCGAGATGGGAGGGAGAAGTTAATTACCTGAGCAGAGGGCATGGAGAGAGAGGTGATTGGAATGAGGGAGAGAGAGATATCTCACATGGCTACCCCTCCAGAGTCCCTGATGCATACTGAAACAGATTTGAGGGGGAGGTGTGGGAAGAGGGGCTTGTTTAAGTGGCATCATGGTCCTTCCAAGACCACAGACAACATTGGAATATTAAACAGGAATCAAAGGGAGACACTCATCTTTAGGCTCCCACAGGCCTGCAGCCTTGTGGCAATAAAAAGCATGAAGGAATGTTTTAAGTAAAGGTTGTTAAGGCTTGCTGTGAGGCGCTAATGCAAATAGCACTTTATGCACTTGAATAGACTTTTTATACCTAGAAATATATCAAATATGTGGACACATTTGTTATGGGCGTATGAACTGCCTGGAAGAACAAGGGAGTTTCACCAGACATAAAGAGGAATGCATGGATGGGGGAGAATTAAAGGATATGAGAGGAAAACGGAAAAGTAGAGTCCCATTAATAGAGCCAAATTACTGAGGCGCCGCAGAGATAGTGATCATAGCGCGGCCGTGCACCCTGGGTCTGTTAACGCAGCACTCAGTGCATTTACATCACCATCATTACCGTCCTTATCATTAACATCGTTCAAAGCTACACATGAAGCCCATATAAAAGCTGTAATGGAGTACATTAGTTCACATTGTGAGAGGTGAGCTCTCGGCCGGGTCCAAGTCGTCCCACAGAAAGGGGGAATCCAAAAAAGTCAGTTTATATAGAGGTCCATACACCCATAACAAATGTGTCCGAATATTTGATATATTTCAGAGGCCTTCTACGATTGGTCCCTGCAGACCAGCCCCGCGGCTCATTCGCTGGCTGGACCGTAATTTGGTTAAGGGCATGGGTTGCTTCCTGTGCTGGCTAAACATATCTGTGTAAATGAGGTTTAGGATGCCTGAGGGGAGCGGGGTTGGAGGAGTCGGGGGGGGGGGTTCCCAGTTATGGAGCCAGATGAACAGAGCAGGGGGGGGGTTGAGGAGGGAGGACAGGGAGGAATGAGGAAGCAAGGCCGAGGTAATGGAGGTTAAATGAAGTGGAGATAGAGGGAGAAATACAGCTGCATCAAACTTGCATTAGCTGTGATTAACAGGCCTGGTTCGAGTTACCGCTCTAACATTTCCAGACGTCAAACAAAGTTGACCCAGCGAGCTGAGAGCTGTGCTCTCGCTGACCTCCCGGGTCACTACCAGCCTAATGTCTCTCACAAAGCAGAACAAAAACAAACATGCTGCGGTCCTCAATGGCTGAAACTGCTCTGACTCAAAGGGGTGTTACACGTCCTTGCCCTCAATAGAACCTTCAATCATCTTTAGCATTTTAGTTCAACTAAAACGTCTCCTGTGCTTAAATGGAAATCGTGCAGTGTTGCTGAGCTATAACAGTTTAAGAGGAACAAAGGAAGACTCGGCCCTGAGCTGAGCAGCTGTTTTATGTTTGCTAATAAAGACTGATCAGATCACATCTCCTGCTCCAGTCTGGATGGCAGGGGCAACTCTGCCCCATGGTCCACTCCAAATGTAATTACAGCCGAACAGTGACAGTTAGCGACCCAGGAGCCAGGTACCCTCCACTCCCCCGTCCCCTGAGGCCGACACACCCATCTCTCCATCCCGTCCGTCCCTCCCCAGGCTCCATTGAGTCCTTTGCAAGCCCATAATTGGATTGGTCAGCAGTTAACGCCATTACAGCCGAGCAGTCAGGCACTTGATATTTCCAAGTTGTTGGCAGTAATTTGCTCTTATTAGCAGCTTTTACTGAGAATAAGAGTCATTGCGTAAACAATCGACTAAGTAGGGTTTCAATGTCCAGTTTGTGTGTGTTTGTGTGTATGCTCATGTGCATAAAAGGGTGTTTGTTTCAGAGAGAGATTCAATTTGCGGAGGCAAATCTAATAAGAGGACACAGAGGTCTTACAGGACAGAGTGTGTTGAAGTAGGTGTCAGAGGGGCCTGGATGGCTCTTGTTACCCCAGAAGAGATGCAGTAATGGGACCAGGAGGCTGACGGCCGTACTGTAGTCAGGCTGAGGATGGAGAGCAGGATGTAGACAAGTGATATATAAATAGTATGTGTGTGTGTGTAAGTGTGTATAGGAAATTTAAGTCACAATTCAAATATTCTCAAAGGATAAGTAAGGCAATGTTTCAGAGGTTTCAGTGTCTGCAGTGTCTTTGACATAATATATAGTGAAATGAGGGGAATCAAACAAAATATGATGAATTCAAGCTGAATAATTTAAAGAATGGCATAATTATTACATTAACTGTTTTTAAAAATGGCCACAATTAATCTTTATTTTTCTTTAACCAAGCTGTCATAGTCACATGGTGTGTCATATGGCTCCAAGGCAGGTCAGCATGTGATCGTTATGTCCAATTTAAACAGGAGCTGGAAAAGCAGGTCCACCATTCCATGAAACTGAAATTACAGAGAGACATGTTCTAACTTTTAACCAGAATCCCCAAAGTTACTGAAAACATGTGGCATATGGATAGCCCAGCATAGTGAAAGATAGAAAAAGTGAAAACAGCTGGATAAACCCGTAGTTATATGTAAATGCAAATATATAGGTACTGTGTTTAAGAATGTTTTATATTGGTTTAAGCTTTTCACAGTCAATATAAAAGTATTCACCTCCTTTGGAAGTTTGACACTGACCAACAGAAAAAGACTGAAAACAGATTACTACAAAGCGATTAATTACAAATAGAAAATACAAAATACTTGTTTGCATAAGTATTCACCCCCTTTAACATGGCACACCTAAATCCTCACCAGGGCAGCCAGTTGGATGTAGAAGTCACATAAGCAGTTAAATGGATATAACCTGTTGATTTTACTATAAATACAGCTGTATCTGCAAGGTGAGTCTGTATCGAGGCAAAACCTTCACCACTCCAAGCAACGCTATGAAAAGGTGATTGAAAGTTGCTGCCAAAAAGTCTGCTGTCAAATTAGAGGGTCTTTTTCTGCTGATAAGTGTCAAATGTCTAATGTCTAATAAAACAATAAAACATGAAAACTTCCATGGGGGGTGAATACTTTTTATAGACATGGTATGTTTCATTTCATTCCTATCATTACTTTATTATATAGTATGTTGTTTGTACTCAGGACCATGTTAATATGGTATTGTATAATTTAACATAAATTAATATAATCTGAATCAGAGATATTGTTAGGCTACCATGAAATGGAAACATGGCCAAAACAGCAGCAAAATGTAAAGAGGCAGGACCACACAAACAACATAAAGTAAGATAACATAAAACGGAAAAAGAGGGGAACGGTGAATATCTAGAGAAAACATATTTAACTCACACTGTGACAAATAGTGTAGGTACATATCAAGAAGTAGCCATTAGCTATTTTTAACATATTTGACTGTTTACACTAATGTGTATAACTGGATCTTTTAACTGGCTTGTAACAATTTGGCTTTACTCAGTCATTCAGGAACGTGAGGAACTTTAAACTGAGAGCAGACGCAGCACCAGGTTTCTACAGGAAGCAATAATCTATCTGACGATAACAATCTGAGTGAAGGAAAGAGGGAGGTGGGTGGATGGGGGATGAGGGGAGCTGACAGTTTTATCCAACTCTACTTCAGGCAGGTTATTTCTCCAGTTTAACCTGGAGAGATACCTGTCTAACTTCTTGCTGAGGTAGATTAAATGAACCAGTGCTGGGAATGAGAGGGTGCGTTTTCCCCTGAAACATCCTGACAGTCAGTCTGCAGAAGACTGGGAGTGTGTGTGGTGACAATGGTGTCCAAACCCCAATCAATCAGACGGAGGAAGAAAATTGCCAAGAGGAAAAAAATAAAAGGAAATGCTTGGACTCTTGTTCTCATGTTAAATCAACCTTTTCTCTCCAGTTTGTCTCCTCTGCTCGCCATGTGCAGAGAGAAGAGAGGAGAGCGGTTTCCTGACATTCATTCTTCAGACACGGAGTGAGGGGAAACTTGAAAGAGAGGGACCAGAAGGTGGGGAGGAAGAAGACTAGTTGAGGGAGAGAAAGAGGGGGAAGAGGGGTTGGGGTTGTGTCTGGGTGTCTGTCTCTGAGGAGGACCTCTCCACCTGTCGGAGGCCACATTCCTGCACATTCCGGGGACCTCACAGACAAAGCGTGGTGAGAGGGCCAGGAACTGACCTTGGCTCTGCCTGTCAACAGCAGATCTCTCTGATAGAAACTGCAAGGGACCCACACTCATGTGCATGATACAAGGAGACACAAGAAAACCACACGCATGACCGGGTGAGTGCACATACACATACACATACAAGCACATACCAACACATACTGTATAAGAAAGATACATACACAACATTGTTCCACTTTTGACTTCAATTTGATTTTTGGATCTTTTCTGAGGGGTCTTGAGTGATGAGCTGTCACATTTGTTCTTAAAGAAATAGTTTGACACTTTGGCAAATAAACTGCAGAGAGCAAGATGAAAAGATCGATATGACTCTAATGTCTGTATAGTAAATATGAAGCTACAGCCAGCAGCTGGTTAACTTAGCTTAGCATAAAGGCAGCTAGCCTGGCTCTGTCAGAAGGTAAACATTGTGTCGATTTCACACTTCGGTTTTTGTGCGGATTATACAAACAAGATATAACTTGTTAATTTGTGAGTTTCAGAGTTGAAGAAGAAAAAGAAGGCTAGCTGTTTCCTCCTGTTTCCATTCTTTATGCTAAGCTAAGCTTCATATTTTCTGTACAAACATGAGAGTGGTATCAATCAAAGAAAAATTGTAATTCCCAAAAAATCAAATGTGAGTTCAGTGACTGTATAAATTCAAGTTAAAGGTTTTCTCATATGCACAGATTGACTGGATGATTGAGATTTCGAGTCATTAAGCAAGATTTACAAAGTTATCCTAGAGGTTCAATGTGAGCTGAACCTGAATTATGTACAGTATTCTTTAGACCTGAGTCGATTTTGACAATCTATGTTGATATTTAATTTGATAATGAATTAATCATTTTTCAAGCAAAAATGGCAAGCATTTATTAGCTTACTAGCTTCTCAACTGTGTTTTCTTTGTGTTGCATTATAGTAAACTTAATATCATATATGGGAATTATTTTGTAAACCAAACAATTTAAAGATTGATTGAGAAAGTAATCATCAGTTAGAAAGAAAACACTAATATGTTTATAGTAACTAACAAGGGTTATGGATGGTCATAGCATTACACACAGTACACTATATTTAAATCAGAAGAGCAGGAAACTAAAACCACAACATCCTGCAGCTCCACACAGATGGAGAATATACTGAGGCTGTCTATCATATTGCTGTCCACCTCAGTTTCATACCAGTATGATCTCTGAGCAGTGTAGCATTTCAGCTGTTAACATAGTGGAAGGACAGCAGTGAGAGGTGGGGCCGGGAGTGTGGAGGGTGCAGCAGCTTATGAATGGAGTGCATTCTCCCTGAGAGGACTTCAAACAGGCCTGAATCAATCAGCCAGGTGGAGCACCAGTGGATGAGCCATGCCCGCCGGCCGTCAGCCCCAAGGTTTCAGATGCACGGAGCATGCCCTCTGACACGACAGACTGACTGACACACTGACCAGCAGTGAGCCAACTGGACTGCAGTCACACACACACACACACACAATTGGACAATTGGACGATTTGACATTCTATGACAATGTTTTGCTACAATTCTTTCTTTCTGCAATATCTACACATGCATATGTTTAATATTAAGGAAGGGTCAATGATATGGCAACCAAACCACTTGGATATGGTTGGGCAAAGATTGTGGTTAAGGCTAATCTAATTCAATGAGATTGATGGGGGATGGGGTCTTCATTCTGTGCAAGTTTATATGAGGCTTCTGCAGTTTGAGTAAAATTAATCAGGTAGTCTTTTTGGCTTAAAATGTCCTCTTTGTGTTTCCATAGTCAGTGTTTACAAGACTGTAACTTTGGAAGATATCCTCTTGACTTGTCTAAATCAGCCTGCTAGAGCCTGAAATTATCTTCAGATGAGCATTTATGCACAAAACCTCATCCCCCATCACAATCTCTTCCAGAAGGGATTTCTTTGCGGCCTGTATGAACAGCAGCAACAATTACAGAGACCAATAACTGTTTCAATGTACAGATGGGCATGTCAAAATTGTTTTAAGATAGGCTTGAAAAATAAGTAAACCTATCCTTTAATGACACCCACCATATCCTCCCTTCCTTCCCCTCCCTTCAGAGGTGCCTGCATGAGCCATGATGATCCTTTATCTCTGTGTCTTTTATCTGTGGGTGTTTAAACAAGCGCAAATCTTTATCCTGCCTTACCCTTAAAATACAAGGAAAAGAGAATAAGTACTTCCTTATTCCATTTTTTTGTACTTTTCCTAGATTTACAAGAAAAACCCTAAAACCTCATCCACAACAGTTCAAAACACAGTAAACAAACCATAGTCAGAACTTGAATATCCATCCATCCATCCTTTTGTACGTTCCAACACGTATCTGTGCTTCCTTCTTCCTTCTATGGAAAACAATTCCACAGCTTCCTTTGCCTCCCGGCTTTAACCAGTCAACAATAGATAATAGATCAAACAAACAGAGTGGACAGACACACTACTGTACAGCTTCTCGAAGGTCGACCTGGCACAACGGCTGTGCCTCTCAGTGGGCTCGTCATTGTGTTTGTGCTGCAATTATGCTCGCTCTCTCATCCACTCTTCTCCCCTTGTGACCTCTGGGTAAGGGTCAACATCCAAGACGTTCCTTCCAACATACACAATGGACCTCCATTCACAACCCAGGGGAGGACAGAGAGAAGGAGGAGAAGAGCATTCTCTCAGACATCAGACTCCCTATCGCTCCATCTCTCCATCATTTCCCCTCATCTGTCTGAGCAGAGCAGGCTGCACAGTCTCTGCCCACATCCTCCTTCAGCCACGAGACCCCCTGTCTGCCGCCCTTCTCTCAAACAAACCCACTCAGCCCATATCCCCCTGCTCTACAACACCACGTTGCACACTGCGTGTGAACCTGTGCCAAAACACACTGGGAACCACACGCGCTTGTGTCGTAAAAAACACACAATCCCCGTCTTTTTTCCTGAATAGCAGTTGATTCCAAAGCATCCATGTGTCACCTGCTGCCCTGTGTGAATTCAGCCTGATGCCACCATCACAGTCAGACTGGGGGTGGTGGAGGGGTGAGCGAGGAGAGAGCAAACCCACAGGGCCAGGGGGTGAGAAGGAGGGGAGTGGAGGACGGCAGTGGAGGGTGGTGGTGGTGGGTGTACAGGGCTGGTGTTGATGGGTGGGCGGGGAGGCAGCGAGGATTTAAATGGAGATTGACGCCCAAGGGGTAACCTGGCAACAGGCAGGAGCTGCTGTCAGATTAGGATCTGAAAGAGAGAGATAACCACTTTACTGCCCCCTGGACTGAGGAGAGCTGGAGGGCTGCAGCATGTGTGTGTGTGTGTGTGTGTGTGTGTGTGTGTGTGTGTGTGTGTGTGCTTAACCTGCAGTGCCATGTAGCAGGAGGCAGCTGCAGAGTTGTTTCTAAAGACCTGGTTAAAATGCCAGACAGCAAAGCACATCCATCCATCACTGAGTGCATCACTTCAATCTCTGAGACATAATGTATGACGAGGACACACACACACACACACAATATAAAAACATGGAAATATCTATATATATATATACACCTACAACCAGAGTTAGAGTTGGAGCATATCATATCATATCTGATATGTCACACGCATGATTTAAACATGTGAGAAGAACATGAACTTAAATAAATACAATCTCTGTTTAAAATAAGAATTTCAGCATAGACAATAGACCACCACCAGCCTGTATTTACATGACAATAGTCTATCAGCATGGTTTTATAACGTTCTGACAACAGCAACCGCTTCACGTAGTGTAAAAGGGCAAAGGTCAGATGTGAAATGCCTCTTGAAACCTATAGAGACAAGCCTCTGAGCACAATGATATGCAGGCCGATCGACATTGCCATCCATAGAGCCATGCGATCTGTTGGTTGGTCAGTCCATCACTTTGGTTCCTGACTAGCTTTCCATAAACCTTTATACCGACATTCATGGCCCCCACAGGATGAATCCTACTGACTTTGGTGATCTCCTGACATTTTTTGTGTAGCACCACCTCTCGTTGTATCACAACAATCACGGGATGGATCGCCATTAACAAATTTGGTTCAAACATTTCCCCTCAGTATGGATTATAATAATTTTGGTAATCCCCCAACTTTCCCTCCAGCGCCATGATCAGGTCAAAATTTCAGTATGTCCATACAATACAGGTATGAATAAATACCTGCTAAACTGATGACATTCCCATCAGCTGTGTCTCTGCGTATAGTGCTTAAATGGTGCTAAATGTTTGCATGCTAATACACTGGTCAACACAATACCTGCTAACATAAACATGTTTGCAATGTCATTAAGAGCAGGTTAGCATGCTAACATTAGTATTTAGCTCAAAGCACAGTTGCACATTGTTGCATCACCTCAGTCTGGTCTGAAAATTTCAATAAGAGGTTTGGTAGCATTTTATTTTATGGGTTGGTAATTTTCTGAAGTCTCACAGGGCTCCTAGCATCTTGTTTAATGCTTGAGTTAGCAATACATGCTGCAGCATATTAGATTTTAAAAAGGAGGGATTTTGAACTAATTTACCAAGTAGACACTACTCTTTGGTGATTGTTTTTAACAAAAAACAAAGCGATAAGATGGATTTATAGGAATTCTGGTCCACCAGAAAGACATATTGATTAATCAAGATTGACAAACTGATCAGACAGAGGACCGATGACTGAAACAAGCTAGCTCAAAACAAACTTGTATCTGATGTCCAATACACTTACTAGATCTCTAAGTCAATCAATTGAGTGTGTGACTCTGTTTCTCTTTTTAAAAGCAGTAATCAATCAATTCTCCCCTCGATCCAGAGGACAAACAGCATTAAAATAAGCATAAATTATTATTGGAGAAGCTTAGACGAAAAGCTGAAATAGACACACACACAAATGCAAAGCCTGTAAAATATACTGATGCACACACACACACACGCACTCAAAAACTGAGGACTGTTTCAAAGCAACAGAAGCCCACTCAGGGCCTGCTGGCGGATTGAGAGGGATTTGTTGGACGGCACGCGACTGTGCCATGGCAGCGCCTCCACCTCTCGTCAGCTGTGTTTGTGCAGTGACGGGGTGGGAGGGGAAGGGGGGGGGTGCACAGAGGAGGACAGTCTCTGCATAAAAGGGCCAGAAAAAAAAGTGCATGTAAATCTTCTCGACAAGGAAGAGACAGAGAGAGAGAGAGAGAGAGAGAAAAGAGAGGGGCGCGGGTGAAAGTTGAAACAATCACTTTTTCTTTTGTGCAGGTGTTTTGTGTGTGCACGAGTGTAAAAGAGACAGAGAGAATAGACGGGCTGTGTGGAGGGTGAATGGCACAAACAGACTTAATGGCATTAACCAAATAAGCTGAGTTCAGATCTGCTTTCTCCTTTGGTTTAACTTTCGGATGATTTGCATTTGCCCTTTGGCCACTATAAACACTGAATATGTGTGTGACTGCGTGTGTAAAGCAGAGAGATGAGATGCATCTTTTAGGACTAATTTCATTCAGAAACGTTGTTTAGGATTAAGGCCTTCATTCTTATAATGTCAGGTTATATCATTAAACAAACCACAGCTTACATTTGCATTTAATACGTAGCATGTTTTGTCATGTGACAACTGTTAGATAAAATAAGGCTGTCATAAAACCATGTTCATAAAACAGCCACATGAACCCACAAATGGGAGCAAAGAAGAATCTGAGTGATTAATTTCATTACAACCAAAAACCAAATGATGACCAATAAACCAGCAGAGGATCATCAGTACATCTAAATGCAGAAGAGTGCTTTATTGTGGAGCCATAAAACCTAATTTATGTTTCGACTATAAACCTAATCCACCATCAGAGCTATGAGTGTGGTCCGAGAATCTTCAAAGAACATTTAACAGTAGTTTATGTTAGTGTGTGTCTGTGTGCGCTGTTGCTATGTAAAGCTTTCATTTACAGGTATATGGGTTCATATCTGTATTATACAACAGATAGTTCTATATAATTAGTCAACAATGTGTTCAAGTCTAAAAAGACACAGCAAACACTTCTTTTGTATTATACTTGCTTTTTGGTTTCATTGTTTTCTTATGTAGTAGTACTTCTTTGATTAGAACTTCAATTGTACACAGGCATTGGGAATAATACAAAAGCCTGCAGTGGATTGTACCTGTGATCACCTTAAATAATGAACACTATATCTGGTATTATTGCTGTAATCAAACAGTTTTACAGTTTTACAACTTATAGGTAAAGAAGACAGCTGCGCACATTTGCTGGCCTGCAGCTGATTCACTACAGCTGATTTGCCTGTAACAGTTGTAGTCGTGACCAATTTGCATTGATAAATGATGTGAAGATAACACTTGATCATAAAGAAACTCTTTTGTTTGAGTCTTTGTTTCTGAGTGCAGATAAGTGGACACAAAAAACTACTAAAACATCTCAATGCAAAATGACATGCCTTAAAATAACACAGTGACTCAAACTGTCCCAAATAATTTGTTTGGTGATATAAGTCAATGCAAAGAAACTAATTACACTTACTCAAGCACTTCACTTAAATACAGTTCTGATGTACAGTTACTTTCCTTGAGTATTTTAATTTTACACTACTTTAAACTTCTACTCCACTACAATCCAGAGGGAAATATTGTACCCTTTTCTCCACTGTTATAGTTACTAGTCATTTTGTCAAGTGAGAATAAAAAAATTTAAATAAATTAAAACAACCAACAGTAAGTAAAATAGGTAGATTATCTCCACTGCAGCCAGCTGTAACAGTAAAATGCTTACATGTTAATCTGTACAATAATCCAATAGTATAATATATACTAAGATTTTTCTGCATAATGAGTGTTTTTTACTTTTATACTTGCAGTACATTTTGCTTATAACATGAACAGTTACAGGTAACATTTTAAATGCACGACTTTTAGTTGTAGTGGAGTAGATTTTCACTGTCGTAATGCTACTTTTACATATGTAAAGGATTTGAATACTTCTTTCGCCACACCATACTATTATTTCTCCTGAAAACAATCACCTGAAAAAGCTCCATCAGCAACATACATATATAACAACTGCGGTTCATACGGTGAACCTGAAGATTGAATGATTCAACAAGAATCAACAAATCACAAAACAGCTACTACAGTAAAGTAATACAACTGCTTCTTTAAAAATATATGTGTGTGAAATAATGTATTTGAAACAAGATTATTCTTCCATGTTACCTTTAAGATTGCGTTTGTGGCATTTCTGCCTTTTTGAGAGTTAAACAGACAGAAAGAAAAAAACTCATAAATTTCTGAACAACTCTCCTGCCGCTCCTGCACGACTCCCAAAAATCAACAACTGAAAGAAGAAAGCATACAGGATTTTGCAAGCAAAATTGACACAAATTCAGTAAATAACGGGTAGCATTCAGCTATTTGATTATCAATATGCAACATAAAGCAGGGATGGAAGGAGAGGGCTGTAAAGATGAGGGGATAAAAGAAAGAGAGGCCTCTCTGGTTCTCATTTCCAGTCTGTGGACATTACCGCTTCATTAGCAGGCAGCATGTGCTAAATATTATTCTGACTCTGATGGCTATCACACTCCTATGTAATGAGATACAGGCCCTGTGAACACACACATCTTAGACGTTTTCTCTTCCCTTCCAACACCTCCTGACCCTCCTTTTACCTCTGAGCAAGTGCGCATGTTAATGTGTCTGTGTGAGTACGTGAACATACAGTACACTCGTGAAGGCTGTAGTGCAAACACCAGAGAAACCTAAGTAAGTAGAAGGGAAAAAAGAGAGAAAAACGATACAGATCCCTAAACTCTAATCCATATCATAGGCTACTACGTCTCCCTCCCTGCGATACCCAGATCTCATTTCAGTTCCAGGACTTTAGGACCTCGCTCTTCACTCTCATATCTCCCTCTGGCCGATTTAGGAGAATTATTCAAATGAAGCAGAAACTTTGTCCGATAAAGTCCCTCAGATGTTCTTTTAAGGACCTTTGAAGGTTGCAGATAGAAAAGGGATTCCTCTAGAGTCGTTCCCTCATTAAGAATGATAATTGAGATCTGGATGTGTTTGATATACACCATTAAACTAAAGGTCTGAGCTGGTTACTGAGGGAGAGAATGGTCGAGTTCAGGGCAAAGAAAAATGTTCCACTGTGGAAAACCTCACGAGCATTTTAAATGATTTGCCATACAGTTCGGTTTAACTCTGTTCAACATTTGCTACTCTATTACACATAAAGACAATATATGTTTGGAATTTTTAATCTAAAGTTCTCCAAAAAGTGCAAATAACACAACAGAAGTTACTGGTCTGTTGTGCAATCACTTATTACTGAATTAATTATAATCTATATCCTAACCCTTTCCCTCTATTAAGTGTTTACCTAAGTAAAAGTAGCAATACCACACTATAAAAATACTCCATTGTAAGTCTAAAACATAAAAGTACACATGTATTCACAACATGTACTTATAGTATAAAAGGGTGTAAGTGAAGCTAATTGTAACTACTTTATGGACTATAGTAATTTAAAATCAAAATCGGAGCATATCTTATAAACTGATGTTTTATGTAAAATCAAATATCAAAAGTTATAAGAAGAGTATAGCTGTGAAATAAATGTAGTGTAGTACAATATTTGCTTCTGAAATGTAGTGGAGTAGAAGTAGAAAAGTAGAAAACAATAGAAATAAAAAAAATAGAAAGTAAAGTACACGTTTCGCAAAATTGTGCAAAATCCTTTCTCCTTTCCACCACTGCTGGCTGCATCTTAAATGATTTAAAGAGACTTACTATAAAGGCAAAGAGTAGAGCTCGTTCCTCCCTATGTTTTGTTTTAGCTCAATACTATTGAGTATATTTCGATATGAATATTTACATTTGATCTAATTCTGTATGAAAAGTAACATATGTTGGCGCTAAAGGATTCATAGCACCTGGACATTTGTGATTTTGATTGACACTGTCTGCACACATCAAACATGTTATTTGCTCATCTCAGCATTAGACAAGAGATTTTTTTTAATCACAGTTTTGGGGGGAGAAATCGTCCACAGTAAACTGTCCCACCATGACATGATTGATTTATATAGTTATTTAAATTACTAGTAAACAGAGAATACAATTATAGCAGATTGAATCACTGATAATTAATCTGTCTGAGCTCTCAAGAACTAGAATCAGAGAAGTGTTTTATGTGAATGCATCGGATCATCTGAAAAAATTTAACTTGTCTTTCCTCATTTCCATCTTCTCTCTCTCTCTCTCACACACACACACACACACACACACTAATCAGTCACTGGGCTAACCATTCTTGATTACTACTTCCCCCTAGAGGTACATATTTCAGTACAGGAATATCTTGACGACAAAAAGGAGGACCTGCTAAAGTTAACTTTCAGTGGTGACAATATTTCACAGAGAAGAAGAAGTAAGAATAAACATCCTAAAAAACACACTGACATAAAGAAATGGTTTCAGAACAGAACATTTTAAATTGGTGGTTATTTACAGTCCTAAATCTGTGTTTAGTTTGGCCAGAATACAATGAGGCTGCATACATCATACAAATTCTGGCAAGATGGCAACTGGAAATGAAAGAATTAATTGTATTTACAATAACTCATATGAGCATATCAGTGTTTTCCTTGGCCCCACCCAAAAACCCACTGACTGATTTAGAGTATCAATAAAACAGTCAAATGTAACACTTTCAGCATGCACTACCAGTGGCAGAGGAAGTACAGAGAAGTAGATCCTTAAAAGTAAAAGTACCACAATATAAAAAGTCCTGCATTGAAAATGTCACTTATAAGTAAAAGTATCAAAAGTAAACGCAGAGAAATGGCCCCAGAAAGTGATATACTATTAATTATTAGATTATTATTACTGATGCATTGTTGTGTAAGTATGCATTTTACAGTTGTAGTTGGTCGAGGTGGAGATAATTTTAACTATTTCATACTAAACACATGTACTCACACTTGTCTTGCCATCACTACTACAGAAAAAAACTGCATTTGTCTTTATTAAAACCACATTCAGTTTATATACCGAACTGTCCACTCCTTAAATTGCATGTTGCATAACATTAAAAATGAGGTGGGACTGCATTCGTGATGGAGAAGGCGAGGATCTGGTGGAAACAGGGTGAGGGTCACGATATAATGTTGAGTATTATCAGTGCGTTGCGGCTGAACTCTGGTATCAGCGTGTTATCAGACTATTTATGCTCCATTGGCATAAGGCGTTATGACCTCCCAATCAGAGCTGGCCTCAGAGATAAAAGCCAATCAAAGCTCAGAGGCCTGATAAAACCCAATCAGAGAGGTAGAAAGTGATAAGGAAGCAGACCTGGCCCTGCAGGTGATGAGCTTTGGTCTCAGAAGCACACAACCCCCCATAGTACTATAGCTGAATTTTGTATTTAATTAAATCAATTAAAACACTGATTTTCTCTTTGAATTGAGATTTAACAAATGTTGGTGAACACTTTTGTATCTGTAAGGCAGAGTAGCAGCAAAACCCCGCTCACGCTTTAACCATGTCTTTGCTACAAAATCATACATTTTGCATGCCACTGCCTCACGCCAATACAAACTTACAGCAGAGCATATTTTCTTTGGAAAGCTGTTAGACTATAATATATTCAAAGAATCTCAAATACCCCCCCCCCCCCACCACCACCACCACCACCCCAAGCCCTGCACTTCATTCAAAACTTTCACAGAGCAACAGTGGAGAAATGCCAAGCAGAATAAAACAGAAATCAAACATGATCAAGCCTGATTCACTGTTTAGCTGGTTGCTTATTATGTGTGATGGTTACAATAAATCACACATGTAGTTCAAACACAGACCTGACAACGTTAAGCTTGTGTTCCTTCGATAAAGAACCTGGTTTTCTTTCCAAGTCTCTGGAGTGAAAGGGTTGAAGGGCGACAACAGGGTGGAGGAGAACATTTGAAAGACCTTCTAAGAGAATAAAAGTTTGGCCAGAAAGAGATCACAGGCTGCAATTACAGCAGCGTGTTGCAGTGATGGAGGTGATAACGCGCTCTGGGGTGAACTGAAAGCTGGCCCTCTAAACCTCAGCTCACCCCCTCTTCCTCCACCTCCAGCCCAAAGCGGTTGAGCAGAAGTCCTTGACTTTTTTCAAAGGGGTCTCCCAGAGGTCAGGCAAAGGTCGCGTACAGGAAGGCGCTGGGAAGTGCACGACGCAATCAGAACTTCTCATCTTATGGTGAGCCCGCTTCATTTTTCGTGGTGTTTTTTTTTTGTCTTTCCCATTTTAGTTGATTGTGATTGTATTTTTTGCGGCTGATACGTTTTGGCAGAGGTTCTCCATGCAGGCGGGCACTGATCAGTGAGTCACCGCAAAAAAAACCTTGCAGTATGTGGACTACATGTGCTCCCTTAAAATGCAGTCAAAGTGGAGATCAGTCAAAATGAGCTGTTGCAGGAAGCTATTCTCACATTAAAGGGGCTCTAAATTTGTGTGTAAAAACAAAAATCAAAAAAGGATGAGAAGAGGCAGATGGTCCGTTCTGCTGCCATGGCAACATCCTCTATAGTTTGTCTGCTCTTCAAGTTGTAAAATGCAAAACTCTAAATATGAATTAAAGGTGCCCTGTGGAGTTTTCGTAATGTTTACTTTCAGTGATACTCATTGGACTTAATGTGTGAATCTTTGAGGCCTGACCAACATGCTGAATGCATTTCCTTCTTCATAAACCTGATGTTTTGGAAATATTTTAAATCCTGTAATTCCATGTTTACTAACTAGCAGTCTTCTTCTTCATTGCCTTTCTTACTGCCTTGCTACATTTCTGCAGGGTTCAACATTAACCATGGCTCTTATTGGCCACCAAATACTCCATGTAGGTGGCCACCAACTTTTAATCCTATGCTTTTATATACACTATATGGACAAAAGTATTGGGCCACCTACGCATTATACCTACAGGAGCTTTATCGACATTCCATTCCAAATTCATAGGCATTAATATGAAGTTGGTTCCCCCTTTGCAGCTATAACAGCTTCGGCTTTCTACAAGATTTTGGAGTGTGTCTGTGGGAATTTCTTCCCATTCATCCAGAAGGGCATTTTTGAGGTCAGACATTGATGTTTGACGAGAGGGCCTGGCTCGCAATCTCTGTTCTAGTTCATCCCAAAGGGGTTCAATGGGGTTGAGGTCAGGGCTCTGTGCGGGCCAGTCAAGCTCTTCCACACCAAACTCATCCAACCAGGCCTTTATGGACCTGCTTTGTGCACTGGGGCTCAGTGATGCTGGAACAGAAAAGGGCAGTTTCACCAAACTGTTTCCACAAAGGTGGAAGCATAGAATTTTCCAAAATGAATTGGTAAGATGAAGCTTTAAGATTTCCTTTCACTGGAACTAAGGGGCCAAAGCCAACCCCACAAAAACAACCCCATAGCTTTATCCCTCCTCCACCCAACTGTACAGTTGGCATGATGCAGTCAGGCAGGTAACGTTCTCCTGGCATTCGCCAAATCCAGACTCGTCCATCAGACTGCCAGATAGAGAAGTGTGA
>JAVQJF010112322.1:0-26471 GCA_036023855.1 Gadopsis marmoratus
TGGTGGAATTGTTGGGTCTGTAGATATAGAGTTTGCTTGGACTTGCTCTATATTTACAAGTGCTATGAGATAACTTTGTTATGATATAGCGCTATATAAATAAAATTTGATTTGATTTGGGCTGCATTGTTAAGACGTACTGCCACTTGATAAAGAAACACAAAAGAAGTGTGGGGCTTTTCACTTCAGTGAATCCTTTATAATTATCTTGGCAAAAGTTGTGGTTTGATGTGTTTAAACTCTTGGCTTAAATACAAAAGCCAACCCAGAAGGAAATGAGACAGTGAATAAAAAAAAAAAAGGTATAGAAACCCTGTCCAATTTATGCACTGCATAAATGGCTAGACCATGTTTCCTCCCTGATTAACCCCTGAACAGGTCCATAATTATAAGGCTGTGCCCTGAAACCTCTATATGGATCACGTCTGTGTCAATGTACTGAAGCACAGAAAACAGCTGGATTTAAAGGGCTGCATGCTGCTGGCCGTCTCTGCTGCTGCATGCAAGAAGCAATAATCTCAGCAAATATCGGTCACAGCCATCTCAAACACCACAGGAAGTGACCTGGAGCGCTCCCACCACATGGCAGCATGCCATGCACAGAGTGGCAATAAAACACAATCTGTTTTCTCCTCTTCAGTTGTTTTCTTCCCGCAGGGATGGTGACAATATCTTAGCTGTAATTCTATTTTCACTTTCGCTGTCAGCAAGATGTTGTGATGTGATCAGTGCAACGATATGTGTAAATGATCGTTGACCTACCTGTAAGCTGCCAAGCTGAATGCGCCTCTTGTCAGCTGTTCCTGTGGACAAAGAGAAAAGACATATCTGAATTACTTATGAAAACAAACTGAAGATAGAGGTCTACATTACAAGAACCAACAAAGTAACATCATCCATTCTCCACCAAGCACAGGCAGCAAAGTATTAGCCACAGCTGAATACACTTATTTATCACCAAGCAGATTGCTTGGTTGAAACTACCCATCTTATAGCAATTAATGGCATATTCATTTGTCAGTATGATATACTGGGCTTGCATTTGGCTAGGATTTGACATATTTGTTGACTTAAATATGACATATATCCCCCCAAGCAGACTAAACCACCCATCACCCCGGAGTCTCTGTAAACTGAATTTAACTGGCAGCTGCAGGAACACACATCATGAATATCAATTATTCCTAAAGTGGAGCTGTGAAAATTAGCAGGGCAGTTCTTTTGTCTAGAATTAATGGAAACTCAGACGGGCGTTTTAACAGTAAGGTTAATGCCAGTACTAAGCCACCATGACAATCCTTTCCTGGAGCTTGAATAATACATTTAAAATGTGTTTGGGCCCAAGTGATTGGTTGGAAATATGCATGGAACATTGGATTTATTAGAAGAGAAAAAGTAACAAGGAACTTTACATTCACGATCGAGGAACGTTGCTCCTAAATTGGACATCAGTCATTTGAAAAAGTATCGTCATGAGTATCTTCAGGTACAGTCCCTCTGTATGGATTATAGATAATGTAACAACCATAGTATAATTAATTTACTGACATAAAACACTTTGGAGGCAGGAACCTGAACTCAATCAGCAGGACTTTATCTGTTATATTAATGCCTTTATTTTGAAATGACCCTATTTTAATCACACAATCCCAGCCACTCAGAATAGCCGCTCCCAGCCGGAGGTTCTCTGGCTGCCAGCCGGCTGGGATCCAGTTTTCAGCTATTATCCAGCCACTTGTGTGGCAGCCGCAGAGTCATGTTTCTATGCTTAGGCCGCGGGTTATGTTTCCCAGACTCACAGTAGTTGCTGCAACTTCTAGTTCTTCCCATCTAGTTGTCAGTGGTTATTATTCATTATGTTTTTAACAGCATAAACCCTAATTTTAACCTCATATTTCACCTTAACGAGTTTGAACTTCAAAAAGAAAGAAAGAAAGAAAGAAAAAAAAAAATTTCTCCACTCCATCTGACAGTACCTTGTATATATTATGTATCAAAGCATATTCCTCTGCGCCACTGAGCCCCATTGTTGTCCAAAAACTAAGAAACACGCATGAATAGAGCTGAGCAGAACAGACTGTGTGGGAAAGTTGGGAAGCACTGAGGGATGAACTAAGACATTGTCGGGTTTTGTCTTTCTATGGATTATTTTTTCTTTGCCAACACGAAGGATATAGAAAAACACCAGCTTCATCCTTTGTGGGGAAAAACCTCAGAAATCTGCAGAATGTTTGTTGCATTCCTTTATACCCCAGTAATCATTTGAGACCTGGCCATTGTAGCAGCTTCCATTTCAGCATTTTCAGTTACCTGGCAAGGCCAACGTCTGAAAATTTCAAGACGTGGCAAGCATCATCATCCACTCCATTGGTTGTTGTCGGTGGACTAGAACCTTGCAGCGAAAACCCGAGACCTGCTCTGGCCATTTGAGTCTATGCGAGTTCGTACCGACACAAGAAAGTGACAGTAAAATAACCTGTTCAAATCACAACAGACGACCCCACACCTGGATTGAGTCAATTTTCATAATACATCTCAAGGTTTACATCAATTCATGTTCCACTACATTATTAACTGGCGCTGCGTTTTCCTCAGACAACGAAGCCTCACGCGACAGGCCTTAATTTCAGTCAGCGGAGCCATTAACATGATGGCCACCATCAATGATGTGGCTGATGAGTGCACTAATCCTAATCAACAGTGGGAGGTGGGGCTAATCAGCCAGTCCAATTATCTTAATGTACCTATTCTGCCAAGGACAAATGGAGAAGGAATGGATGTAATTTAGTGAACCACAACTGTAATCACAATGTCTTGATGAGCGAAATGGGACAATCACCTCTGACAACAGCATGCGTTCAGGTGGAGGAAGAGCACAACAATTGATTTAAATATGAATCGTCTGAACATAAAGGAGAAAGCAAATTGAGTTATAATGGCAAAGTAGCGCTGGTGAGACATTTTCTTCAATAACTGAATTTGGAACCCAGTCAGAGAGGATGTAATAATTCGTGCTCACGGGGGGCGCTGTCTGCTTTAAAGAGATTCTGTCATCTCAGAGGAGAATGACATTCGAGTCTTTTTACGCATACGACTAGGGATGAAGTCTTGCTCAGTCTGTGCTCCACCTGTCAGGCGTTTGGGGGCAATTGCTGAGATTCCCCTTATTACCTTTAGTGTGATTCACTGCCAGGTTCGGTGTCATATAATGAGGCAAACGTCGAAACGCTCTTGGTTACTCACTTCTCCTGTACCTCCTACAGAAATAAGTCTCCCGCCAATTGGGACTGGATAGCACGGTCGACACAGTATGTTGTTCATGAAGATATGATGCACAAATAAAAACCCAGCTGTAAACTGTAAACACCACCTACACTAAAGCACAAAGCTCTCAGAAAGCACTGCTCACACGGTCCGGCTTAGCAGAAAGCTGCTCTCACGTAGAACCATCTCCACGGATCGAAGCAGGACGGAGGATGGGGATCAGGAGAGCATCCCAAACACCGCCAACTCCTGCCAAATTACACGGCAAACACAACGCAGTATGTGAGCAACTGTCTCGCTGTTCACACAAGTGGACCAATGCGCTTTTCATCTGACACCACTGAGAACAAGATGCAAACAACACAAAGCTAACGAGAAGCAACGTGTCAATAAATGCTGGATTACTTTTTGGTGCTGCGTCTTGTCTAACGGCCCCTGAGGATTGACAAAATGCAACAATAAAGGGAGTAGAAACCCACCGAATCTGGGCAGATGTCCCTGAGAGCTGCGGCCGTGGAAAACATTTCGAGGATGAGAGGAAGAAACAATGATAGCCAGAAGGTAGAGAAAGAAAACATGGAACAAATGTCTTCACAACTAAGTGTTCATGTTCACAGAATGCAGCACCTGAGGTTTATGTTCTGTGGAGCAATGATTCACAGAAAGCGACTAGGAAAATGTATAGGGAAGCGATACCGCTCTTCTATTTAGGTATTGGGTGAAAAGCGTTGTATCGGGTTATATTTTTTATTTCCTACTGCAAGATAACATTTAAATAACCAACTGTACTGCCAAAATCACCAAGGCAGAGGAACTGAGTACGTCAGGGCGAGTAACAAACTTAGTTTTTTATCATTTAATTTGTAGGAATATTGATCCAAACGACGAAAATTAAGACACAAGTTGCTGAAATAGTGGGGAAACAATACAACAATTAATCTGCAATGATATGTTCAAATTTAAAATAAATTGTGCCCTCAGCAAATTAGGCTATTTTACCTTTGCTAATGGAAAATGAAGAAAAGTCATCTGCTGTGCTCGACAGCAAATCATCTAAGAGGTTAAATATAGGAAGCTTTCGGGAATCAGCATCACAAATGGAAACATCGTGGATAAAGCCGAGGCTGTTTGCTGACATTGTAAAACGCGTTGTTAGGAAGCAGAGGCAACGGCGACTGTAATAACATCAATTCTACAACATAGTTTAGGATTCGGCTACATGTGTTGCATTCAAAATCAATTAAAAGAAACGACATATTTCTTGTTCGAACTTGATCTTTTGAAGCCCCGGTACTGTGGTTACTCACCCTGTGTAATAAACAGTGATGACAGACTATCAGGAGACTGGAAAAATATAAAATGAATTGTTTTGGAATAGCTCAGGTCCTTCAACTGGCACCTTCCTGACGTAAAAGAGGTCCCTTGCAATCATGGGTAGAGGTGAGGCTGCTGTGGCGAGGCCGCAGTGCAGACAGCACTAACTCCTCATTACTGTAATTGTGTTTTCCTGCTCTCTTTGCTCTCTGGGGAGCAGCAAGGCAATGTTGCCTATCTCGCTGACATTTCACAACAGCATGGCAGCGCTGTGAGTGAGCACAAGACGCGAGTGTATGTGTGGTGGGTGGCGGAGGGGTTGCAGGTGAGGTACAACAGAGTAGCTACTGCGACTTTTTGCACTCTGAGAGTTCTACGTACTCTACACAAGAAATATAAATGTAAATGACACGATCACATTGGGACACAAATCACAATTTAAACATCCCTGTTGGCTTGTTGATACTGAATGTTAATATGATTTCCTGCAATCCAATTTGCAACCTTGCTGCACTGCCTTGGTAAACCAGATTTCCCACCTGGGCTGCGTGGCCCTGCATAAATGCGTTATGTAGTTTGGAAGTACAAATCTTCTGACCATTAGCAGATTTGCTTTTACCAGAAAGCCCTTCACAAAAAGGTCAAGCACGCACCTCTACATCATCACCGAGTTGCCTCCTTCAATGCCCTTTTTTAATAAAACTGACAGACTCAAACTTTACGTCACCTCAGTGATTTATTGCCAACTGTGCAAAGAGTTAACTTGATTTCTAAAATCTGCATTTCTGAGGCAGAGAAACCGCAATGGGAGAGAAACGGAGAAATTAGAGAGGTTTTTGGGGGATGCAGCTGGATGAAGGCAAACAGGTCATCATCGTCACGAGGTCTGACTCATGTCTCTTGCAGGCTTGTAAGCGATGCACTAAGCGAGGTCAAGGCTCTCCCAAACTCACATTTCTGTCTCCCATTACGTCATGGTAGCGCAGCATCTCTAGACTGTCTGGCTCTGGTCTGAATGTATCCATCCTGTTGTTTTATTACATCTGACAGGCTGAGGTTTGGATTTACACCACTGGCTTATTTTCATTAGTGTCCATTTATCACTGCATCAAGGAGGCTTTGGCAGAGCTTCCACCATAAGATGAGCCCTGCCAAAATATCTGTCTCGACTCATTTTGCTTCAGGTTCAGGCTCGAGATCTTTTCGCGCAACAGAAAATGAAAAGTGCGATGAGATATGTTCACTCGATCCTTGCCTTTGCGTCAGGAATACAAGAATCTCAGTGTCTTGAAACACACATCACTGCTTGATTCTAGAGGATTCTTGAAACATGCGAGGTTTGACCCAGGAGATCTGTTAGCCGGTCGTAACAGATTGCGATTGACTGGGCAGTTTGTTCGACTCTTCCCAACTAGTAAAAACTCTCATCTCTGCATCAACGTCAACATCCCTAGCTTAAACAATCGCCTCGCTCATTAAAGATGTGGCTTTTGCTGTGTGATGTCAGTTTAATCCCAGTCTAACATTAAATGTTACACTATAAAATGAAATGCTAGAAACCCTGCAGCCAAAAAGTAAGAAAATCTGACTTTAGGGCTCAGTCACAGGAAAAATATCAAACTGCCATTTGTGTTGCTTGTGAATGAGTTTTTTTGTTTCCTGACAAAAACTTGCTATGCCCCAAATGTCACAGGTCATCAACAGCCAAGTCATAATTCAGTGACTTCTTGTTTCGCTGTCCATAGGATTTCAGATTTTCACTTTCTCCTGGCACACGTAAAACAAATGAGCTGTTGATTGCAGCCTCTTCATGTGTCCCGTTTCTCAACAGAAATGTCTAAAACGTTGCTGGGAGGGTGGCTGGTTGATTGCAAGCTTTCTAGTGCTTTTTCCGATGAAATTTAGATGCTGCTGCACATGCTTTGAACTTTCTCATCAACAAGATTCAACATTATGTACATTACCAAAGCAGCTAACTCGTGAACCGGCCATACTGCCCGTGTATACTACATTTAAGCTACCAGCATTGTGAAGAAAATAAATGCACAAATAAATAATGTATCCAAGCACAATAATGGTGACAATGGTGGCCAGCAGGTAAGCGCGGTCTTGCCTTGTGTGTGTGGAGTCGGGGGTGGCTGTCGTTACACCGCTTAATTACAGAGGTGGCTGAGACAAGGTCCTCGTGCTGTGTGAGAAACGGAAGGGATGGTGCAGCTGACATTGCCCATCAGCGCCCAGAGCGCATGATGAATCTCATCACTAAACTCATTCTTGCCTCTTGACCTTTCAACAGCTCCAGTCATCCATTTCCCTTCCGCAGAAACACAGCACGAGGGACTAATCTATGTTTGTTTGCATAAGAGGTGATTCCCAGAGAAGCTGCAAAAAGGATTTCACTTAAGAGATCCTGACTAATCAATGGACAGCTCTCAGCATGCAGGAGAGGATCTATTTAGATTCACCTATAAATCAAGAGCATCTAACTCCTGCAGCCCTGTTGTCTTTTGTAGACGCGACATACCCGTGCAAAGTTCAGCCAGACGTAACTTGTGTCAGCGTCTTCCAGCTCGTTGTTTTGTGCTTTTACAGCCCACAACTTTACTGTTTTGGTTCAGTCTCATCACTCACAGGCAATTCAGGGAAATAAAGTCTGATAAACTCCCTGTACATCTACTTTCCCAGCACCAAACAACAGAGACGACGTTTCTCCGTATACGCTGCATGTGCAAAGGTTTGCTAACATGTTCGCCACAACTACGTTATGAGGCATTAATACGTCTGTGTTGCGTTTACAGTTTGTTGCGGTGCCCAAAAAATCAATAAATGAAAGAAGACGTAAAGAGAAACTTAATTCCAGCTGAGAATCCTGTTTTTGTTTTCTGACATCCAGTGGTTTAGCAAAATCACAAGCAACGTCTCAATGATTTAATTGAAGACATACTGGTAATAAAATACAGTGAAGTGAACCGTTTACTGTGATTACTTGTTGTCAAGCTGCAAGTTGAAAACTATATGGTATAGCGTGCATGTGGATTTGACAGTTTTTACAAGTAGACCATAAGAAATGTGTCATCCTCCGCCCCGGCACAGAACCCCAGGCTGCTAATGTTTGTGTTATTTTAAGGCTCCCGCTGTGACCCTGTTTCATAACCAATATAGATTTGCTAATCATTGTGCAAAATTGTCAAAACATGACTGCTCTGGGATATATGCATGAGAGATAAATGAGTTGTCATTATCATAATTTCAAAAAAACACGTTTGTCATTTTCTGTTCTCTAGCAGGCCAGTGCTCCTGAATACACACTGATTTAGGAGGTTATTTTTTTATGTAATAACAACACCCAGGAGTTCAAGCCAGAGCTGCTCTTTCTTAAAGCTCACCAGTCTTTTGTGCCAAGCAATTTGGCATGTCACCGAATCTGATCTTCACAAACATTTATCATTTGAGTTTCTGAGAACGTATTTCAAATCTGTAAATGGCGAAAAGCTGCAAGACAGAGAGAGCATTTTCAGAGATTTCTGTACTGAATATTCAAAAGTGTAAGCCGCAGCAGCCCTGCAATTATGATACCACTAAACTGTCTCCAATTTAATCCAATACATTTCAATAGCACAACAAACCTACAGCCCCCAAAATTACCATAGATTTCACCATAACGAATGGACACCTCTCATAATCTCAATATAAACTGACAGGCCTATCACAAGAATATGACAAGCTTCATGAAGGCTGGATTTGTTTCAGCACCGAGTAGCTACAGCTGGTGCCTCAAAATCTGGAAAAAAATCAGTGTATATTTAAATAATGCCGCTCAAGAAAGATGCCGCCATAAAAGTGGACATCATATCGTCAGACAGAGGCGGAAATACATTTGTCCATTTAGATGCGATCGGAATAAAACCAAACACACAAACCATTTAAGACAAACCTGTGATGGAAAGCAAAGCCATACGGAGATAGGCACTTTTGTTTCAGACCGCAAAGAGCAACAGTAAACTGAAATGCCAGCAGTGTAAGAAAAGCTATTGAAATGGACTCATTTTGTCAAAACATATTTCACACGGTTTACATCATCCTACCTCTCTGTGCACTGAGGATCCAATCGAATGAATCGCCAAGAGATGGGGCTGAACCGTTTGCCCTTTTTACGTCGAAATGTTTTGAAAGACTGCAAATTTCCAACTGTGAGCCCGAGCTGCAGCAAGTGAAGGTTTAAGCAGTAGCATTACAGTCGTCAGTCAGGTATCATACTGTCAGTGGCCATAACTGTCCAACTACTGCAATTGTTATTTATGAATATGTCCATTTTTACTGTTCACATTATGTTTGGATATTAATGAGTAATGTGAAGTATACCCCTAATGTAATATTTAATCATCTATAATAAGTGAGATAAATTGGTCAGTTTTTCTACAGAGCAGTAGACAACTTTATTTAGAATAAAAAATAAAAAATAAAGATTCTTGTATTTTAGACACATGATGTAGAAGTTCATGTTCAATCATATCGTGTTTAATATTACGTAGACCGCAAATACAAGCCTCTAGAATATTCCTATGCAATTAGACATTTTCCCCCAAATTGTCCAAAATTGCCCCAAAGAGTCCAATAGGATCTCTCTATAGGACTATAAACTGGAATGTTTTCAGGTACGAGTTTGTATTTATTTTACAAATTCTCTTGATCCACTTGAACCACTAATGATCAAACGAGTAACAGGATTGAGAAAAAAAAGCTTTAATGGCGTCAGTGGCCCAGACTGAACCTCGTCTGTTAACAATGTTCCCACCCATGTTTCCATGTCTGAACAATTAAGATAATGAATTCCTGGCTGCTCATGTTTCACAGATGCCCAACTCTGCTACTCTAAACCGCTCCACGAAACGTGTCACACAAACTGAAACGTGGCTTTCTGTCAGAGCATCAGGGCCGAGAGGAGGGGGGTGACTCGGCTGGCCTTCGGTTCCCGGTGACGTCATTTTCCAGCTGCTAGCGTGAAGACGGAGGGATTTGTTGAACTCACAGAAGAAAACAAAAAAAAATTAAAAAATGTGAAAGTGTGATCATCTATCATGACTGTCAAAACACGGACAGCCCATTCATCTTGTACCGATATTAACAAACCAAATCATTACCGACAACAAAGGTTGTGCTCCGCTTGATGCATGATGGGGCAACTAAACGTGTTCTTTAAATGAACAGGCCTTCTTCCACAGGAGACATGTCACCGTAGGAAGAGCCACACCTGTCAACATTGGAATTGTAATATAAAGGAACTTTTCTGGCGGTTCCCACCATCATGCTGGCTAATGTGCAATACTAAAATCTGAATGGCACACTTCACAAAAAGCAGTTTGCTGACTTTGCTTTTCTTTAAATAGGGGAATCCTCCCATTTGCCTAAGTAGTTGCAAAGAGTTTTAGCTTTTTTGGCAGGTACAACTGCATCTCCATCCCTCTCTCATTCACTGTCATCCATGTTTCTTCATCTTCTTCTTCTCTGGGTTTACTGGAGGCATTTCTAAACACTTGTACATGTTTGGGTGTATGTATGTGTATATATATATATACATACACACACACACACAGCAGCCGTATAGCACCATACCACATTTTGAGTCGCATGTTGTTTTTAAACCATCTGCAGATTCTGTGTGTTTTGACATATCGTAATTGTGGTTCAGTCAGGCCTAGATCTGTATTCACCACTACCATAAATATCCTGCCAATAATGTTTTAATGCACGTATACAGTTTGTCTTCGAAACAAACACACTGGTTGTTGGTGGTTTTGATTACTCCTCACGTCACGCCACTTTAAAATCATCAATCGCCTGCATTAAAATGTTTGCCGTTTTTTTTTCAACTCGGGGACCACAGAGAGATGTCAATATACCTGAACTACGTTAACCAGCTAAACTCTAAATGTAAATTGTTTACTTCCATCAACTGCGGACACCAACTATCCCAATTTAACTAGAAAACAAAAAAATCAGATATCAAAAGGTGATGTTGAGGACATTTGTGCAGAGCAGTGTGGCAGATGATGGTGCAAAATATCCATCAACATCTGCAAAACAGCAACCAGTACTGCTTCTGTTTTTTTGTTTTTTTGGAAAACTGCATTACATTCGGGTGAGAAAATTACAGGGTGTTGATTGTTCAAAACTGTCAGTCTGTGAGGGAGACATGTCTTTATTTTATTTAGTACAGTCTGTGTCAGTAGCTTTTGTCCTCGCACAAAAGCGAAATGGCTTTTTCTGAGGGAGGCAGGACATTTTGCTTTACCTTTGCAACATACACATGGCAGCACAGCTACAGAGTGGCACATTTCTTCAGCAGAGTGCTGTGAAGCGATGGATTCCATGCTGTGCAACAGCGGCGTCAATCCTCTTTTAGTTCGGCATTCGGCAGCAGGAGGTTCTTTCGGGGGAATAAATGGGGAAACTCATTAATCATTACTGTAACGTAAACAGCAATTTGTCTTGCTATTGTTCACTATTTTGATTATCTTCAGGCAAAAAGCAAACACAGAGATGATGAATAACACAAGTTCATGGTCCCTGTGCGGGGGGGGGGGGGGTGTACATGTATGCAAAAATGACATGAAAACTAACATTATACATTTACAGGAGCTGTACAGTTTATCCTGCCTTTCAGTTGCCTCATGTCACCCTTAACATGCAAAAATGTCTCTTTCATCTTGTCTTCCTTTGTGGAAATCAATGTCAGATGACAGAATGAGGCAAACCGTGAGATTTGTTTGATTCCGTGTAGTAGGAGTCAACATGAGTGTATGTGTGAGATCCGAGGTATAGGATACATTGTTGGTCACAAAAACACTCCTGTTCAGAGACATCCACAACATCTGAAAGGCAAAGTCCAGCGTAATAATCAGTTTAATGCCCACAAAAAGAGCGTGCTACCATTCCTTTTAGGGGGGGAGGGGGAGGCAAGCACTCAACAAAAAATGAAAAGGCTTTCTCCCACTCCGTCGTCACCTCTCTGTTTGTGTTGACATTTAATAAGGAAGAAAGTGTTTCTACTCTTACGCCCAGTGGTACGAAATCTAACAAATACATCTACAGTCACTGCCTTTTCAGCAAATCACCAATCACCAAACATGCACGAGAAAAATACTGGAATTATGGAAACGTGCTCATGGTTCACAAAACGCTTTGTTCTTCTACATTTTCATACAAAAAGAAACAATCTAATCCAGTGTCTTCCGGAAGCTTCACTTTGTAATTGGAAAGCTGTATCCTAAGGCAGTCTTTCAATCAAATACATTCAGGAAAGCTGATTTAAGGCACCGTTTCCCCATTCATTAACTAATGTATGGTGGCCCGCCATAGATTCAATTATTCCGCCATAGTCTCATAATGAACAGACATTGTTTTTTCCTTCATCGTCTCTCACTTCGCGTTAACCCACAAGTTCCCAAAAATCACGTTGTCTTTAACGCGTCGTATCTCCGCAACGATTAGAGCTAGAGACACGTCGATTTTTTTCCTCTTAAACTAGAGAAACAGCGCTAACCGCTGAGCCCCCGTTTGTCCATAACAGAGTGTAAAGGTCACATTTCTGTAACAAACACTGCTATTGCTTACAGCCAATCGTACGACATTTCAACATTTCTCTTGGCATCTTCTGCGGCATTTTGAAGACATGACATTGTTTTGAGGTAAAAAGAGAGGCCTAGATAATGTCATGTCTATCCCAGTTTTATTTCTCGCTCGCAGCCGACAGCTTGAATTTGTGCACGATGATTTATATCTTGCCAGTGTCAGATATTTGACTAAAGTGCAAGTAGCATTACTGCCAGCTTTCATTCACACGCCTCCACCGTGCACAGGGTACAGACAAAGGACATGACTGAGGTTGCAGCGATATGTGCCAGACATTTAACTCATTGCACACACTCACACGAAACTTTAGAATCCTCTCCATTTGGCTAATTGTAATTACCTTCATGTTCAGGTCAAACTCAGACCTTCGTTAACAGGCTGCAAGGAGAGCACCTGGCTGCCTGCCTGAAGGTCTCCATCAGTGGGAGGAATTTAGTTACACAAGGGCACTGGAGCTCTTTCTCAAAGTCTAGGAAAATTAAATGTCAAAATGCAAGGTGCAAGGTTTGTCAATAGAGATGATCTCAATAAACCCGTTCAACACAGGTAACCAGTTAATGTGTGCTCCAGTGTATTTTGATAAATAGATTTAGCTCCTTAATTTTGTATTTTCTCAAAGTACACCAGATTGATACATTTAACATTAAAAATCTTTTTAACGTTCTTCCCTGGACCCCCCCTTAGAGGGTTCGGTCCCCCCCCCCCCCCAGGATCTCATGAAATCCTGTCAGACCCACTGCAAAGTTCTAGTTGTTGAAAGACAAATAGATGTAAAAGACGACCACAAACAAATCCAACGAGCACTTTGCTTGATTGAGTTTATAAATTAAATGTCAAGATTAAATTCCCTGACAGACTCTGGCATGTCTTCCAGTCCCGTTCTAGGTTTACTGTGCAATCATAAAGGATAGAAAGTGAAAAGACATAAGGCAACAAAAAGCGTGGCATCCCTCATGAATAATGCAGGAGCCCCTCCAGCCAGTCAGTAACAACAGGCACCCTTCCTCCCTGATTTTACCTCTCTCGCCTCTGAAAGTCTTACATCTATTAATTACATTCCTAGCCTGCTAATCTGAGAGCAGTGACAGTGCATTGTAATCCACAACTCCTACAGAGGAGCACATATTTACGTAACATTGTGGGATATTTGTAATTTTATTTTATAGCTATATTTAGTACTAGTATCTTATTAACAAGTGTCTTGTAACAGCAATTTGCCCTTTTATGATTTTATACAATTTATTACAGTTCCTAAGAGTTAATTGCAATTCGAATACAGACAATAAAGGTAAAGTGCAAGAAGCTCATGGCCGTGTGTTGTTATATTAGGATATTGTGAAAATACTTCACTTGAGACAGGGTTCAGTTTGTCTCAAGTCAGGTTACAGCACATATGTGAAGAGGTTTATAGAAAGTCCACAAGGTATACGTCAAAGGAGCATAATAATGCCTGTACACGGGAAAGCTTTAAGGATTACTGGAAGCACGTTTTCAGAGCCACTTAAATTAAAGGTATGTCAATAGAGGGGTGACAGCATATCCGCCGTGACATTAACAAGAAGAACAAAAGACAGGCTACGGAAAGCAAGACAGATTTAAGCTTTCACTCAAGCCAAAAAAGAGGCTTGCTTTTGATAAATGAATCCATTGGCTTTCACAGCATTGAAGTGCTTTGCGCCGAGATAGATGACATTTGCTGAGCTGCGCGATTTAAATAATTGAATGCTATATAATCTTTTGGTTGAAAGGCAAAATACACTGGTTTTAAGCAGAGTTTTGGCAAAACACGAAGTCCACCGTAACGGGGGGGGGGGTGGGGGGGGAGAAATCAGCTTTGATTGTCTGGGAGCATCCAACAACATCCCTCTAAACCTCTGCTGATTGCGTGAACACCGTTCAAAGTTTCTTCACCATCAGTGGTGGTTACTTTCAGGTGATAGCGTCACCATCTGGGTTTGCGGTAACTTTAAGTGGCCTCCTTTCACGAGGAGCTGTAGAGTCCAAACGTGTTCATAAAGCAACGAGCAATGTAGGTCTCCGTGCTTCCAGGGCTCTTAAATCATGCATACATGACTCTACTGTTTAATGTTTTAAATATCCCCAGCAGGGGATGAATTTCTAGCCCGTGAGCCACACAATCCACATTGTTGTGCCGGGTGAAATCTGAACATGAAAAATCTTCAGCTGCACATTTTTACTGTGCAACAGTTCAGAAGATGTCTGAATGTGGATATACGCAAATAAATATGCCTTAGGGAGGAAAGGTTGTAATTGGTCAGGGATCTATTACAAACTAGCATAAATAAGATGACGGACTATTCGTACAGCGGATTAGGGAACGGTGTCACAGACCAGACCAGACAGTCAGCGTAAACTGCCCTGACCAAAGGGGACGTTTTTATTGCTTCCATTTTCACAGATGAAAATAACTATATTCTCTTGGCCATTTGCTCTTGTTATTCATTATTGTCTTGTGCGATTTTGTTTTGCATCTAGAGATGATCAAAACCTAGGCATCTTTGGATCTTCTGGAGATCCAGGTTGAGGTTCTGTAGCTGGTGCTTTATGTCATATACTATTCGTCCGACACTTCTTCAGCAAATAACTGTAAAAGAGAGACTAATGGCAAATGTATATAGCAGCATATAATTTGCTTCTCATTTACCCATGAATAGCAGGCGATGGCATCGGGAGCAAATTCCGTGTCAGTCTCTTGGCCAAGGACACTGAGGTGAAGGAGGATTGAACCGCCGACCCTGTGATTAATGGATAACCCACTCTACCTCCTGAGCCACAGCCACACCAGCAGGGCAGCTGGCCTTGTTTTCCAAGAAAACAAAAATGATCAAGGCTGTGCTATGGGCTCTGACCCACTGCTTCTCGATTTCTGCCTAGCGTAACGTAGCTCTTAGCGCTTTCTTTTATCCATCCGACGGGCAGACTTGATCCTCGTGTCACCACCTCCACATGACTGTGCAGGTCATCGTTAGGATGCAGACAGACACACGTTACCCAGGCGGACTGTGCAAGCAATTAATACTGAATCAAATCTCACTGCTTCACCCCATAAACTACTGAAATACCTGCTGTAGCCTAATGCTGCCTGGCAATGAGATGGCAGACGTCTCCACGGGTCATAATTTGATGCATATCTCCAATCAATGGATTCTCAATAGATATAAATATTAAATATTCGCACAGGAGCTGCCAAGCACTACCACAGCTTTCCACTAGCTGCCGAATGCCTTGCTCAGAGGCACTACAGCATGATGGCAAAGAAGTCGAGTTCATATTTCCCCGCTAAGATTTTCAAACCAGAAACCTTCAAAGACAAAAAGCACATTTCTGTAATTTCAGCCTCTCAAAAAGGAAATAAAAGCACTTGGATCTGTGATCTGTGCTCCCATTGTAGTATAGCAATAATAAAACACATCAACTGCAATAATACAGCAAATTAAAACGGGGACTAACACACATTGGTAGTTTAAACATGATAAAGCATTTAAATTAAAATGTGCCCCCCTGTGCTTATTAAGTTATACGTGGATTGCTAACTGGAAATGGGGATTTTTGCATTTGCTGGCAACGGCAAAATTAATGAATTAATTCTGCTGCCGCGGTGACGGAAAGTAACGCAGACTAGAGTCACTACAAACAGCGTGTTGTTGTTGTCCTACTACACCCTCCTCCTCCTCCGTCAGGTGCACGAGCTCCGCCAGAGAATGCACGAGATTCATTTCAGATAATGCAAGAAAAGAAAAAAACAAACAAACCAAAAAACCCAACTACCGTGTGAGTCCAGCTGTTGACTGGGTTTTGCAACGCAACGCGAGACTACAGCGGACAATAAGCCTTGGTGCCCAAATCATTGCTTTAAAAACAAAAAACAAGAAAAGTTATCGTCTCTTACCTTTTTGGAGAAATGTGAGCGGTGCGCGGTCCTGCACGCGCTGCCGTGATGATGATGATGATGATGATGATGATGAGCACAACGACAGCTACGTCGGGGGGGATGTTGAATGTGTTGCAGGGGCTGAAAGGTGGGACAGCGGCGGGGTTTCAGCTGCGGTCCCTGAAGGCAGCAGAGGGCTGAGCGCGTGTATCGGCCCCGCATCTGCTGCACGAGACTCTCTTTTCCGTCCTTTTAAATCGAACTCGCTGCCGCTGTCACGTGACCACACCCCCCCCCCAGTCCAATGGGCTTAACGCCACTCCTCCACGCGCGCGCACGCACACGCACATCATATGGTGCTGCGTGTCACTGTGCAGCTTTTAGCAGCTGGGGGGGGGGGGAACAACAACAACAACAACAACAACAACAACAACAACAACAGACACGCACTTGCACGTTCGCCCTGCAAACTTTGCTTGACTGTGAACACGTTGCAAGCCGAGGACGTGTTTGGGATCATTGTGAGGGACTTTAAGGGCACCTGCAGATGTTCCACCCCTCTTCGTGATGCACCCACCCATCCTGTGTTCCACTCCTGGCAGGGCTGCAGGACTCTGCTGAATCAGAGGGAGAAGCACCAGAAACTGAAAACCTCGTCCGTTCTTGTTCAGGGAAAAATGTGAAGCTGCCTTCACCCGATCGCACACCCTTTCTCCACCCTGTGCACGTGACTTGGTGTAACCATCTCCGCCATCTGCAAGATAGAAAATGGTTATTATCGGGCTCTGGACCAGTTATGGGTAGGTGGACAGGCTGAATGTAAAGATGGTGAAAAAATGGTGAGAGTAAAACATTCTGCCCCACAAGCCCTCGGCGCGTGAGACTGCAACACTACATGACAGGAGACTGTCAGCGTTTGATCAGTTCTTGTTTCGTGTGGCAGACATCGACGCCAACATGTGGCACTTTGGAACAACAAAATCTTTGTTTCATTTTACAGTATAACCCTGAGCCTGTAGCAGACACAGTGACTCCTGCACAGTGGCACCAGTCACAGGGTTTCCGCCGGGTCTTAAAACGTATTGAGAGGTATTAAATCAGTTTAGCAAAAAATGAAGACACCTTGTAAAGTGTTAAGACGTCTTAATCTGCATTTTACGAGGTATTATTTTTTGGAACATAGATTCAGACAGACTGTCAAGGCCTTTATGATTTAATATCATTTATGGCCAATGTTGTATTTCAAAGGCAAAAGAGAAATGTTTTTGAAAATGTTTTCTTAATGTGAGTATGTGACCATGATTACTTTTAATAAACCTTGCCTTTGGGTTAGTCACTACTTTATTCTAATGAGTTTTGTTCCCTCTGAATGATGTCAAACTGAGACTGTTTTGCAATCTCAAAATAAACGTACTGGTATAATAATAAGGTGTGTTGCTGACAGCCAGTTACAACTTGCGGTGTCTTAAAATATGTTGAAAGGTCATAAGAGGTCTGGAATTTAACTTCAGGATTCCTGCATGTACCCTGACTCGCTCGCATCTATTTTCTTTGGATTAAAAGCCAGAACGTGTCGAGAGGGAAGTCCTCTGTGGATTGTCTCTTCTATAACACATGCCAAACAGCCTGCAGCAGCTGAGCATCTCTTGTGTAACGGCATTATTTTTGATGCATTTTAATGAAGAGCGTATTACCTCAAGCCTCCCGGTCTGTGGTCCCACCTCTGTTGCTAGATGAGGCCTGGAGGCCTTCTTTGCAAACTCTCGAGCCAGATTTTTGGGAGGTGATTGTCTTGCTGCTGGATGTATAGACTGCATGCTTTAGGAAACATCCAGTCCCATGTAACGCACTGGTAGGAGTCCAGACAGGACGAGGCACCGTTTCGCTCTCGCAGTACAGAGCTTTCTCATCTCTTCTTTTCTTTGCCACTTGCTGTTCATACAACACTGTCAGGTGATTACCTATTTATTCTGTCAAACACCTTGACACTTTTTCTGGTTGGCATCCAGCCCAGCTGCCACAGTTTGCGGTCCACAGCTAAATCAATACAAATCCACATGTCAAAATGTATCTCTGACCTCCTCCCAAGCCATCTGTTGTACAATTCTAACGGACTCTAAGAATAGAAAAACATTCTGCTGATTCAAGGCTTTGCACAAGCAATCGCTGCACTTGAGCAATGGAAAACTATGCCTGTACAGCAGCATCAGACGGGCCAGACTATCAAGTACAGAGCTAAATCCTCATCGAGCCCTGCAACAAGTACTCGATACATCTTCTTTCGATCGACTAATCAGCAACTACGTGGATAATCAAGTCATTTTGGTCATTTTCTTTAAGCCAAAATGCCAAACATTTGCTGGTTCACCAAAGAGTTACACCTCTAAGACAAGAAACAACCACATTTATTTTATTTCTTTTCAGTGTCCATGCTTATGCTTTTGGGGTGATTTCCCACAGGAATGAGAATAATACGGAATTACAGGGAGCGTCATCCAGGAGTGTTTTCAGAACAGTCTGTGACCACTACACAAAATAATAAAAGGCCACAAGCTGTTTCCCGTGTTAAAGTGAAGTGTTTGTTTTTGCACAATACAAAACATGAAGATATAAAATAACAAGTCAGAGCAAAACTCCAACAGGTGAAAACACAAGGAAGGAATCATACAGATGATAAAAACATGATAACTGTTGGCAAGTGAGGAACTGATGAACACTTTTTTTCTTTTTTTAAGCTCTACTGTATTTAAGATTTCAAGTACCTGGAAGTTCACTTACTGTAACAGTAGATGTTTTAAATAAATTTTACTGGTGCAGCTTTCCTATAACAAATTTAGTCCAAAGTCTACATCTAACCACTTCGTTGCATCTCTGTTGTTACTGTTACATCAACATTTTATGGTATTCTGCATTGCACCTACAGTAGCAGCGTCTTCATTGTCTGTTTTAAGTTTTGATTATCTTGTGTTTTCTGTGCTGCCTTGCAGCGGAAACAATTTCCTGAGGCAGAGCTGAACTTATAGGAGATGGACAAAATAACATGAACACAATATAATGCGATTCAACATCCCCGCAACGATACTACCATTGTGAAGTTAACATTGTTTCGATTTTGTGGAGACTGTGTCGGAGAGGTGCAGATTTCCTTCCTCCCACAAAGAAAGGTCAATTTTAAATTATGTCCATATTGTATGAAGTCTTGGTCCGAGCCCAGATGGATATTGACTTTCTGGAACACTCAAAGCCTTCTGAAAGCAATTCAGTCATCTCTTCTGACTCAATTGTCATTACATGGGAGGATTTCTGTGGCCTTGGTAAATTCAATTTCAGAAATCGTAATGCGACATTGAGAGCACAGGCCGTGGTTATGGGTGAATTTTACTCGTGGGGAAGTTGACTTAGGAGACAGACACTCCATCACAATAATGGTCCCGTTAGTATGGCGTTTGACTGCACTTACAACGTGAACAGATGTTTTAAACATGATGTTAACTTTGCCCTTTGTTAAGTTTCTTTTGTGGATTATTAGACATAGCAGTGTATAACTGATGGAAATGGACATAATCTAATGATAATGTATCTATTCATCACTTCAGGTTTTAATACTGAGAAACTCTATTTAATGACAAAACACCATTATCATTATGTGTTTCCTGTTATATAACGGTATTGAGGGTTACGTGTGCCAGTTGAATCAGAGCCAATGCAGTAGTCATCTGTATAATCATAATTTCCCCAGCTTTATATGAAACAGGAGTTACTTTATGTTCAAAGGGTGTTGTGCAGCGTCTTCTGTGAGGATGTGAAGGCACAGTCAGAATCAAGCACTGAAATCAGTGAACAATCTGCAGAGGAGGCCTGCTTTCGAGCGAGCCGAGCAAGGACACAGTCTGCCTGTCGGGAGAAGGGCATCAAGGCTGCCTAATAGATCTGTATTCATTATTCAGACCTTGGCTCCACACTGCAAAGAAATATTGCAGAGAAATGTCAACATCATGTGCCTGTAGCGAGCTGCACTGTCATTCCATTTTAGAGATAGGGCTAATGAAAGGGATGGGCTTTTTTTGGGGTTTAGAGTCATGTAGAACAAGTAGTTTTTCACACAGATTTGCAATCTGGTCTTGAAAACACAATTTTTACAAGGCAATTTCTTCTCTAAATATATATTTTATTAGTTAATTACTTTAGCCTCTGTAGCATCCCGCCCTGCTCCCTATGTTATGTTTGCCATTGTTTCATTCATTCATCGTTTCCTGTTTCATTTGGATCATTTTCATCACCTCTCCTCTTGTTTCAGATACTTCACTTGCTGCCGTTGTGTGCCTTAACCCAGCAGCAGGACCGGTATCTGCTCCTTTGTGCAAGGAGGAACAGGATGAGCCCTGCCAGAGCCCTGCAAAATAGCCTGCCACATAATTTTTTCACTTTGATTTTCGGGGTGTCTTTGAATTCAGCCCTTTGTAGGTTGATAATTTTCATTTCCATCAAACGATGTGGCATCCTTTCGTTCCTAACACATTACCCAGTCCATATCCGTATAGATATCCAGCATGATTTTTTCCCCCCCATTGAGATCTGATGTGTTTTTAAAGTGTTCCTATAAAAGTGATGATTTGACACATGATTTGTAATATGCAGACACCCACCTTGTCTCTGGCACGGAAAGTGAAGAATTTGGGGAATTCTCTCTGTGAGAGATGAAACAGACATAGAAGGAACAAAAATAAATCAACAATGTCTCTATAACAAAAACTATGGTTGCAAGCAACCATGAATACAATATCAGATAACTCCAAACCTAATCACAGCAGGTGACAATAACCTATTTTGGGGCTTTGCTTAAAATGCTACACCAGTAAATATGGAGTATTATGCAGTGATGATCAGGATCTTGTTCTACTTGCAGTGGTCCATATGCTCCTTTACTGCTGTAATTTATCCATCAGGAAATGACTATGTAGTCACTCAGACAGCAAGCTCACATAATGGTAATAGGCTGTATATATAGCACCACTCACTACGCTAATGAATAAAACATGTCCTTTTTCAGAGACATTTGATCTCCCGAATAATGACCGTTAGCCCTGTTTGTCGCTATCAGATGAAGTGTCCCACTTGCCAAAACGGTGTCAGACCGATTGGAGATGCTCTCGTCAGCCTACACAACAAGACAATTGCAATAGCGCACACACTGGGAAATTCCACGGCACATGATTTGACACTGATTACACATCATATTCACCCTCCAGAATATAGTTAACTGAAAGAAAAAAAAACACAACCTTTTAGGGTGAGCATGCAGGCTACTAAATAAAAACCTCCAAGTAACAAGGGCCACATAATGACAGTGACACCAGTTAGCATGATTAGCTCTCATCAGAGACTGTGGTGCCATCAAAAGAAAAATCAATGCCCATTGTTAAAATGACAGCAGCGGCGAAAGAACGGTGCATTTCTCGAAACCTAATCCTGTTCTAAATCCCTGTCATTATCGCCATCATGTGCGTGCTAGTAGGTGTTCTATTTATAATGGGTCAACCCCCGGAAAGATAAATCGGGCCCTGTGTGCTAAAGCACAGTAGACAGAGCATTTCACAAAATTGACATGATTGGGCATTCAGTTCCTACTTGGCATTTCAATGTGACAAAATCTATACAATGAGTTCATGGTTCTCGGGCTTTAATGACGTCTTTAAACTGTAGCTCAAAAAACAAACTGTGGCTAAGCCAACACTTTATTGATTCAGAACAATGGTGGGTTAGGCTTCCTTAGTTTATACTGGTGCAACAGAGTTAATAAGCTTCCTCTTGAAATCATGGCTTTTAACAGAAAGATTAAGCAGTCGCTGCTGGATAAAAGCCATGTGGGAATATTAGTCCACAGTGTTTTGATCCAATTATTTAACCTCCTGTGGACGGTCTACAGTACTTAAAAACCCCCAGATATGTTGCCACTGACTGTCTGGATATTTAATGTACACCTCCTTGGTAGGGTGTGTGTGAACTGTTTTTATCCACGTGCATCGATACTTAAATCAAAGACAGCTGTCCTCATTTCCTTTGTCTTTCTCTACTTACATGAAACCTTTGGTCCACCTCACAGTTGACTTGCTTCCTGAAATCCTGTCATCATAAATGCAGCAAAAGCAAGGCATGCAGAAAGAGATACAGAGACAAACAATAAGCTGAATTTCAAATGCAAATTATAACAATGAATACAATGTTATCCCATATAAACAAACAAATCAAGTATTAGTAAGTTGCAGGACAATTCATTTTTAAAATTTTGATACATGCTAATCAGAACTGCTGAATTTGTGATATGCAGGGCAGCAGTTTGTGGAGACAGGTAGGTAGACTTAGTAAATATAAATTAAGGCTCTAACCTTCTGAGCCACAAGGAAAGTTAGCCTGCGGATGCCGTGTTCAAACAGCAGAGATTTCTGGAATGGCAAGAAGGAAAAAATGTCAGGATGAGAAGATCTTTCGGGGCGATGTCAAATATTTAACTCTCTTGGCTGAAATCCAATAAACAAATAAAGGGGCCTTGATGTAGACCGCTCCCACCTTTGAGTGAGTGAACTCTCTGAAGATGGCTGCCAGGCCATCGTCATCAATGTCGCTGTCTGTCTTAATAGCCACATTCAGGATATGGATAGGCTCATCTTGGACACCCTGGATAACAAAGCAAATACATATTTCATACAAAAAAAAAACAATGTACCCAGTCGTAGCGGTTAATGACAGGCCTGTGACTATCAGAGGTCTGTTCTTGTCACCTTGTTGTCCTCTTCACCATACAGGACAGGACTACCTCCCTCTGGGAAGGTTGGACTTGGGGGAGGAGAGTCAGAAAAGCAGCTTAACACGCCCGATATGTTCCTGTAGAGGAGAAAAATTACACATGCATTAATCACACTTGCAACATCATCTTCACCTGCCAACAAAATATATACAAGTGAATAAAAAGGACTGACCTGGTGAACTCCTGGAAGGAGCGGAAAGCAACCATGGCTCCCATGCGCTGACAAGGCGGGGTAAAAGATGTGTCGAGCAGAACGTCACTGACGCTGGCTACGTGCACCATGCCGTAGTGGTTTAGGTTGGATGAGAATGACATCCTAGGGCATCGACAGAGAATTACAATGGGAATCTGCAATACCACTAGAATGCCTCTGAAGATGTCCCCCTCCACCTTTAAGAACCTCACAGCAGTTTTGATCACTCAGTTTTTCAGCGGTTTGAGATTCTGGGATATAATGATCTGCATGAACACACTAAAAGCCTCATGTGTCGATTGTAGGGTACGACTGAGCATTAAAACTGAATAAGGTTCAATTATAAAAATTACAACATTACATGTGAACACAACTATAGAGTATTGCAAAAGATTTTTGACAGACCACATGTTAGTCAAATCAAAACAAAGAACATTTTCCTTTCACGGGAACATGGAAACATAAAACCACCAACAAAAACCCTTTAAATATACACATCTTAATTTGTTTGGTGTTAGTCCCAGAAATTGCGCCCACTGACAGCACTCGAGAGGTTTTGTGTCAAACCTGTCCACTGAATCCAAATCTGAGGCTTTTCTCTTCTCAGCATTATCATCCTTATATTTACTATCTTGTGCTTTAAGGTCCTGGGGTTTAGTTGCCTTTAATTTAGCGTCCATGGATTTTACAATGTCCTGGATTGGAGCAGTCATTTTCCTGGCAGGACAGTCGCAGGTTTCAGTTCAGCAGATTTGCACTGGTGTACAACATTACCCCCCCCCCCCCCCAACATGTCATTTTAATTATCCTACAATACATTAGAGCCCAAGTTATGCCAATCTATAAAATATTGAAGCACATTCACACAATAGTTGGGAATATAACACTCTTTCACAAAGACACAAACACACACAGACTCAAAAAACATTTGACACAGAGGCTGAACGCCAAGGGCCATGCTGTTGTCAGTAATCGGACTGAACTCCAGTTGATAAATTGGTTTAATTTTGGGACATTTTAAAGCACCAAACAATCAGTTGACTTAATCCCCAGATGAATTAATCATAACATGGATTACTGCTTTGACCACGTAGCTAGCTAATCTACAGTCACTAGTAGTTAATGCAATAAAAAGAATGTTTACAATACCTGTTTAAAGTGGGGATGTTCCCTCTGCAATCAAACAACATTGATTACTAAGTGGTTAGTGGAAGGAATCAGGAGAGGAAGACAGTCAAGGTTTAGCAATGTGTGTGTAAGTCTGCGTGTATGCATATATGTGCTCCCTTTAACATGATGAATTTATTTAGAATTGATCAGTATCTATATGAATGCAATGAATGTGAAAATGGAGGATAAAGTCAATTGAAAATGATCTTTCTAGCCATAAACACACATTTTCACTTCCTGACTGCTTTCTTTACAACATGCATTAATAGATCCTAAGGCCTCCTTGTCCTGGAGGTATACTCTGAACAAAGACAGAGGATCATGTCACGCTCTCATGCTGTGCTTAGTTCAGTAGTGAGAAAACATGAAGGTTAATTCAGATGCATAAAATCACAAACATGCAATAAAATGTGTGTATGGTGGCATTCAAAGGATTTCTGCAGCTATCTGCATAAAACAAGCTGAACCCAACACGACAAAGGAAAATACTAGCGCTGCAAAGCGACAAGGAAATACACCGAAACATACACACACATACAAACAAACAGGACACAGTCCCACAGGTAGGATGCAGAACATGAGTGCTACAGAAATGCCACAGTACTTTGTTACAAGCTTTTCAAATGCCAACATGTACAAGGCAAATCCCGAGTTTCTCTATGGTTTATCAAATTTTTAAAAAAATGACATGAGCATTTTTCCAGGACTTACAAGGAAGAGCAACTGATATGAGACTCTTGAGGCTGGGAGCTTTGATGCTCATGGCACTCACACGCTTGTGACAAACCAAAAAAAATTTATTTTCAGTCTTGCGAAATACCTTCTTTTGCACATGAGAAGCATTTACACGGAGAACTATGAACACTGGCACATAGCTGGAAATGTGTGAGAGGAACCGTGTCTCCATGGATGACAAATGATTGTGAAATAAAAAGTGATTTCTAGGCACAGCTCCACCTATGCTACAAACACCTGGACAACTGAATAATGAAGTGGTCTAGGCCTGGGCGATAAAACGACAGCGATATGTACAGGCATTGCTTGATACAATGTTAAAAGAGTTTCACTTAAATGCAAGCCACCATGAAAGCACACAGGGTTTGAGATTAACCATGGCTACAAAAAGTTGGTTTGTGGCCAACAAATAGTTCATGTAGGGTGCCCCCTTTGGCCACCCACATTTTATCTCAATACTGGATATACTTTTCCTTTGCCAAAGCAATGGTCCAGTTCCACAAACATCCCAAATTTGAACTAAGAGAACTGTCAGGGAATATATGTACCATATGTTTACAAGTTTTCAATTTAAATTAGTTACTGTAAAAATATATTTTCATTCTGCTAATGTCTCTTTTCATTTATTGAAGTGTCACAGTTGAGGAAGTAAATGGACTCTTTCTTATATAGCGCTTTTCAACCGAAACGGTTCCCAAAGCGCTGTACCAGCAATCTGGTAGAAGTCTGTGTTAATTTGCATTAAATTGGCTTTGCCTTATTGTTTTTACATAACTTTATGTTTGGGCTCCCAAAATTGTACTTTGGCCACCAAATTTAGGGGCTTGGTGTCCCATGGAGCCAGTGCTTAAAAATATTAGCATCTATCCCTGGCACATATCGAATACGCCCTGGCACGTAAACAGCCAATCATTTAATAGGTGTGTTGTTTGGTTGAACCATCGACATGTGACAACGGAAAAGTGAAAAAAATTAATTAATCAGTGCAGACGGTGAGAAAATTGTTAAAATAAAATAAAAAGGCACAGGTCAGTACGGCTAATACAAAATAAAGTTGTTAAACTCAACCTTTGCTCTCCTGGTCTTTATTAAAAATAGGTAATTTAAAATGATCAGTAATCATCGATATTGACTGAAATTAAACATTTTATCGTGAGAACATTTTCAGCTACATCGCCCAGCCCTAAAATAAAACAACAAAAAAATGGGGGGAGCCACCAAATGATGCGAACAATTCTGAGGAAGAAGGCAGCGAGCAGGAACAGCAAAGGATAGTTACAGGTGCTGCCACTAAGATATATATGATATGAAGAGAAAGCTGCCAACTTGCCCACACCACTGCCACCAAGGGAACAGTCAAGATCCCTAGCTAGAAATCTTTGATGTGGTCCAGAGTGCAATTTATGGGGGGGGGGGGGGGGGGGCGCGCGTGTAGTACGGTCCAGAGACTGCTCTGGGTGATGCGC
>JAVQJF010112325.1:0-54557 GCA_036023855.1 Gadopsis marmoratus
GCCCCCTGGGTGCGGTTAAAAAAAAAAAAAAAAAAAAAAAAAAAAAAGTACTGCGACATTTTCCGTTTAGGTTTCCGTCATTTTAAAACTGGAGTTTAAGGGAGAAAACAGTATGTATGGCATCCTGCAAACTGAATTCTGTTAACAGTGTAGATGTGTTTTTTGTAGGCATACCATACAAAGATCTGAATGGCCTCCACTTCAGAATAGCCTTTTGATTTTGAAGTCTAACCAATGCATTTTAAAGAGCACACATCTCCCCCTCTCCAGATCCTGGATCTCATGGCAACAACAAACACAAGAGCCAGAGCTTTTCAATGGCTTAAAACAAATCAACAAAACCGCTATGTACATACCACTTTCACACATGAACCCTGTGTTTGACAGTGTTCACATAGACATAACTTCATCTTTGGTCGTCCTCCTTCAGGGGTCTAAAATCAGCAACTTTAGATCCCTGCTAAGCTGTACAGTATAGATGTATATTATTTATAGTATATTATATATAGTATATTATTTCATGAGACCCAATATAAAAGCTGTATATCTGCTAAACAGAGTTTTTGACGTTTAGTCCTTTAAAGTAGTCGCCGCAGCGTTTTCCCTGGGGAATCGTCATGGCAGATATGTTTCTATAGGATAACCTTTATATTACGGAAATGTAATGCAACAATCTATACTCGGGTACAGTTGAGACGCCACGAACTTAACACCAGTACCTACTAAGAGGTTATATGTATCCTATAACAGTTCTGTATTAATCCAGTGGCAATTACACAGGCATGACAGACGTTAAGTTATAACAAACTACGCACACACATTGACCTGATGATGGCACTAAATGGAAAGTTAGGGGATCATCAAAGTGGTTACAATTCATCCTTAGCAGAACATAAATGCCTGTTATAAATTTCATGGCAATCAATCAAATTGCTGTCAAGACATTTCACTAAAAAACCATGAATGTGAACCTCATGGTGGCGCTAGAGAAAATATTGTAGGATGTATAAATCGATGACAATGTCTCTTTTCATTCATAGTCCCTCTTCCCTCCCTCTCCCCACCTCTTGGGTCCCTGGATGCTGATCATCCCCATGTCTTCAGAATGGTCCGTCAGCTGGCAGCGGAAGCCCTGGTCCTGAAGAACCGTTCTAATGTGGTTCCAGTTGTGCTCTGCAACACCGCCCCCGATGGCCAAGTAGTAAACATCACCTGGAGAAAAGGCAAGAAAGGAGTTGAAAGAAATAATGATTAAGGGGAGTATGACAGGGGCAGTGACAGATGGGGCATCAGACAAATACAACAACTGACAGAAAACCTTCAAGTAGAACGACAGATTGACAACAGACACGGCACATAAAATGAAAGCTAGAGCAAAATACAACATATTCGCTGATGCATTCAAAGAGGACGCGTAGAGGTAACACAATTAAATCGAGCGCCAGTAACTTTTACACATCATGGCATTTAATTGCTGCTTCCACTTAAGATGGTGTTTCTTAAATAAGAAAATATGTCTGTTCTGATCTGCATGTACCCTGGAGGTGACATGCAACAATGACCCATCTGCGCTCAAACCAGAGACGCTGTGGTTACGTAAACCCAACTCTTTTAATTCATTATCTTTCAGGGGCTTTCTGGTGAAGGGAAAAAAATAAAGCTGGTGGATGAGGAAATACATGCATAGAAAAGCACATAAGATGACTACATGGTGAACACAACAACAAGACAGAGTGACTGAAGTTGAACGGTAGATTTCAAACCGATAGAATGACAATGACATACTGAATTGAAAAGGATGGAGGAGAACAACAGAATAATAATCGGCAGGAGGATATAATGATGCAGTATTGATTGATAGACAGGGAGACAGAACAATAAATAGAACAGAGCAAAACAACAATAAATCCAAAATAAGATGCAACAGACTGACAGCTATATCCAGCAACAGATAAAACGCAGCAGTGATTAAATGATAAACAGAAGAATGGAAACAGAGAGAGCTATAGATACAACAGTACAGCAGGTTAATATGAAAACACCACACATGCACAAACACACAAACTCTGTTTCTCACCATTGGACTCTGGTGCCAGAGGCAGATTGGCAGCACCCTGCCCCAGTCTGCTCACTGTCAGGTCAGCCTCCGCCCCTCCTCTCTTATTCAGCATGCAGGTATACACAGTGGAACCTGAAACACACACACAATTCTTTCTTGTGGCAGACTTTTTAGGCCAATTTGAAGTGCGCAGTCTCTTGGAACCGAGCCGATGGAAAACTCAGAATAAAACATTTGGTCAATCTGAGGACAATCTTCCGTTTGTAAGTGATTCTTTGTGAGTAATCCAGACCTTCCTGGTCCCTTTGTGTGAATAAGAATGCATTTTTAATGCAAGTGTAGTTACACTTCTTTTACAACTTTATTGTTTTCAAGGAGCAATCATTATCCATCTCTGCCTCCAGGGAACATGCTCGCCCTGACAACATGGGAGTTTTGTTAAATCGTTACCAAGGAAACGACTGAAATATGAAGCCCATTGAAAGTGATTGCTGAGAACATCACTCAACAAAAGATATTCATAATGAGAACATTGTGAAAATAATTTCTTAATGGATGAAGTCTGTATCTAATCACAAGAGACAAAACAACATTTCCATCATCCACTGGCCAAAGGAGCCGACGGCTGCAGTGACATGCTAATCCCTGTCGTCTCCACGGGTCAGATCTGTACGGCGGTACCAAAAATGAGACATTTTCAGATCCCACACAGGATACTGCTGTCAACGCAGAGGCGACCTATCCTGTTCAGCAGTGAAGACAGACCGTGGATGAATTAGGAATGTGAGGAAAGCGGACAAAAGAATATCAGGAGCTCTTCTCTTTATCTGTACACACCTGTCACTGCAGGAAACGGGCATAGCTGTCGGTTTGCTCATGTCGAAAAGTTACTATTTACTGGCATTTAGGATTGGTGTCATTTTTTGCTCGTATGTTGGCATCTTGTTTAGTCCCTTTATCCATGTATCTGCCCTCTTCAGTCTGTCAATCTTTTCTCCCATCTGTCTGTGTCTGTGCATGTGTGTGTCTGTGCATGTGTGTGTATGTGTGTGCGTGCGTGCGTGTGCGCAGCTGACTGACCTGGCTTCTTGTTGACATCAGCAGTGAACAGCCAATCAGCCGCCTTCTTGGCATCTGGTCCAGTGAGATAGAACTTTGCAAAGTAGGACATGTTAAACACGGCCACACCGTGTCTACACGAGAGGCACTCGCTCTTAATCTGTTTTAAAAAAATAAAAAATAAGACAACACACGCATCCAATTAACCCTGACATTGAACAAAACGGTCTTCCATTCTTACCCATTTCTCCTGCTTCAACACAACTTCGAGGACAAAATGTTCACTTGCTGGCTAATATACCCCCCCGATCAATGTTCTCCATTTCACCCGTCAGTGGTCATAAAGTTATGGCTGATCAGTGTATATCTGGAGCCAGATCCTTGAAGGTAACATTCATTACAACTGTGAAATTAAAGGGAGAACTAACAAAGAGGTTCTGACGTCAAGGTTGGTAATTCTCCCCTGGTGGTTTGTCCTATGAGCTGCTGAGTTTGGTTTGCACTCCATGCACTATAAACCTCACCGACTGTAGTCTCATCACTGTCCCACAAGGACACATGTTCCCTTTTCCTCATGGGAGCCTTCAGAGAGAGTTCATACTCATCTGGGAACCCTGAGGTTTTTTTGGCTCATAGTTGTTTGACAAAACAGGAAGTTGCATGTAATTTAATAACATTGTTCCACTGAATAATGCACATGCTCATTCACACACACACACACACACACACACTTTTACATTTGGTATCTTACCACGTCATGATGTGGAGGGAAGTCAAAGGTGTACTCTTTGCCCAGCAATTCGCTGTATTTGTAGTTCACATTCTTCTTAATGTCATACGCTCCATAGTAATCATAATCTTTAACCTTTGCAGTAATAATGACAAACAAATAGTTAGAGGTTAATTAATCATCAGCGTTTCCAAGTACAGAGAAGGACAAAGCATTGATGTTGTGCGAGTGTCCACCATTATTGGCAGTCAGTCTGTTCCAACAGTCCCCATCAAGCCAGCATTGTGGGGAAAAAAAAGAATCTTAAATGTTTTAGGTCTTTCAAGTGCCTTTTGGCAATATGAAGATGTAAATAAATAATTGGTGTGTATGTGCTAGATTACAGTAAGTGTGTGTGGTACAAGTGTGCGTCTCACAGGAGCGGGCTCATCTTTGTTGAACCAGCCAGGTCTTTCCCAGCCATGTCTCTCCTGGAACACACAGCCCTGCTCCGTCAGCACCTAAAACAAACAAAGAGATAAAATCGGTACACAGAGCGTCACGCAGCAGACAGTGATTACTGTTCAGACTTTACTTTGGAAGGATTGCACCAAAACGTATGCCAAAAGGTGAGAAATACTGATGGTTTTTTTATTTGAATTAAAAGCATACAGTATATTCACAAAATGTATCGCCATACATTTATTCTCATAGTAAGCAACGTCAATCTTCATAACCACAGAATTGAACACATCAATTGTCAGAGCCACTACAGTCTTAATTAAGGGCATTTTGACTGCCGCTTTTGAGTATTTGAGCAGCACTAATTGATTTTTCATGGCCACTTGGGGGCAGCACAACAAGCTCTACCTACAACATTGACATATCACCACTATATGAAGATATTATGGGGATCTTGCCAGCAAACAATATTACATCAATCCAACATGGGAGGAGTTGATGAGACGTGATGGTAAAAACCCTCTTTTAGCACAAACTGTTGCAAATATAGTGTTGAAATAAGAGTTCAGCGCTCACCAACCTCCTTGTTAAAACTGACAGTCGCCCACAGTTGGTAGTTATGTTCCGTTATCCTCTCCTCCTAGCAGGCAGCTAGCTGTCTCTTGCCAAAACTTCCCACACCGAGCTATATTTACCATCCATGCTACCGCGGTGGTTGAAAACGTGTGAGTAGCAGTGTCAGAGATGACCTGTGCTCTAAAATAATCTCGTATTACATCCTAAAAGTAGAAAGTCTCATTATTTACACAGGGACAGCTTCCTTGGTGGATCAATCCTTAAGTACCTCTTAGCCATAATACATGCATTCGTGATTAGGAGCAAGAGCCAGTATCATGAGCAGAAGCTCATTTAAAAATAATAATTAGACTTTTTCAGTGTTTTTTTTTTCCTTCTTCTCCCTGCCACTCCTACATTTATCCGAGGCTCTCCAACAGTAAGGAAGGCTAGTTGCTAGGTGATGGCCCTCGACGAGTGATTAGCAGGGGTCTTATGGGCTTGCAGCCGAGGGTTGGACCAACCCAGTCTCAAAGGGACTCTGCTCTCCTTCAAGCTACGTCTGTCTACCTGAGAGCGGTTATTTGTGTCTTTTCAGTGCTCTATACTGACGCTGACTAGCATAATATCTGGTGCCATAATCATACTAAACAGAAATACTTCACTGTGCACTTGTTATCATGCAAATTAAGGTCTTTGTGCTGGCTGGAGAAAGCTGTAATGGTAAGGAATTAAGTCTTAATGGCACAGTGTCGTACAACAGGACACTAGATCTGCCACAGCTGCCTGAAAATAACACCACATGCTGACACAATCTATTGAGCCTTGGAAACGTACATCAAACGTACATCGTTGAAAGTCAAAAGCTATTTGGATATTTAAGGCTGAAGTCCCAAATTGCAAGCGTCTATAAATATTTGTGGAGGAGAAAGATTTGTGCTGCACCGGAAGACAAAGTTGCAGTGAAATCTGGCCATGACGCATCACGTTGCGTCCTTTTACACACATGTATTGCTGCCTGTAGCACACACACACACACACACCAACGGTACCAGGATGTGCCGATCGGGGGGGGCAAATGTGACAAAATTGCTTTTCTGTAGAGGTGATGTGGAAGGTGTGTGGACTTTAGAAAGGTGCAGTTGTGTGAGTGTGTTGCTCTTATGACAGAAAGAACTCTCTTTATAAAACTAGCAGTAGTAAATTGAGTTTAACAGTGTCATTTGCATTATTTTGCAAGTAAGGCTCCTTTTAGTTTTGTCTTTTACTGATTTTCAACAAAAAAAAAGTCTGTACTTTTAGAAAAGGAAAAGATCTGTCGCCTCGAAAAACACATCTGAAAGTTGTTGTAAATCACCCTACATCAAGAAACCCATTGCCATAGTTCACAGTAACCAGTCGGAAAGAGTTCCAGTAATAAAAAGTGAGGAGAAAAATTAAGGCAAAATGAGCAAATGAGCTGCTGATTACCTCTTAAGTACATTTAAGTATCATGAACGAACAATAAAATGTTAAAATACAGTTTGCATTAGAAAATGTATTTATAAAATCGGATTCTCATGACATGTTGTTTTTCCAATTCTATTTCCCACAATTTCTTTTATTTAAATCAAAAGACTAAATCAGAGAAAAATCTAAAATAAAAGTAAACCTTTCCTAATAATGTAAAAATGAATTGTGAGGACACAAACCACTAACTGGAAAACATGACGGCTTTGCTCATTTTAAAATAAAAAAGAAGAAGCCCTGCGGGAAATGTGGTTAATTATTGCATGAAAGGTGTCAGGGAAGCTAAATAATACAAGCTCTAAGAAAGTAGTAGGCATGATCTACAAAATACATTGACAACATTGGTAATGCAATTGATGTGACAGTAATCTGTTCCGAAAAAATGCCTGCATGCGGGGGTAGAAATTGCAACAGTTAAAAGGTAAATGAAGTCTGGAAACAGGAAAGCAAGGCTAAGTGGGTCATTAATGCATAAAATATGGTGGCAAGGCCCATTAAGAGTTTGTGTCAGGGTACGGAGAGAAAGGAAGCTGAAAGACATCTGAGACGAGGCTCATTTATAGTCATGTTGGCCCGGATCACATTAATAAATGTAGCTGCTGGGAATAAGTTACGCTGCTAACTGCTGTCTGCCCGAGTCTGAATCAGCTATTTGTCACTAAATTTGAGCAGAGAAGACTGGACGGGAGGGGGGGCAGAGACAAATGATATCTTTGTAAACACTTGTTTTACCAGTACACACACAGCTGGTTCTACATTCCTATTTCCACATCAGCAACTGAAGTGTTCTCTATTCAATGTCTACCCTGTACATTCATGCACACAGAGACGTCCAGGCCTGCACGACCAGGGGGTTTGAGCAGCGTCGCTTATACGTTGATTTGCTCCATCGCCACGTTACTGTTTCAATTATCCAATCAAACGCTGAGGTGACAGAGGTTAATAAGAGGGAAAGAAACAGCGGCACCGCTTTTTCTCTCACGCACCACACGGATTGCAACAAGAACAGAGACAGTGGCAACCACAGGAACGGGGGAAGGGAGAAACAGACATTAAGTGTGAATAGCAGGATGAATAGAAGACAGAATTGTGTTGGGGAGGGTGTCAAACAGAGAGAATACCACATGAGAGACGGATGAGTGAAGGTCGTGGGTAGAGACATGGGGGGGGGACAGAAAATGGAATGGAAGGAATAGCTGAAGGAGAAAAGAAACATCAGAAAGGTAAAGGAGAAGAGGAGTGAGTCAGGTTATTAAAGAAGACTGGTCAGAAAATGGCAGTACAGATGTGGCTGTGACTTAAAGGAGGTGACCTGGTTTCATCTGTGTTGGGAAACATTGTCACTATGGGTCCAGAAAGTTTCCCCTCAGCTTAAAGCCGAAGCCAAGAAAGGTGTCCGTCTGTCTGAACCCTGAGAGATACACAACGCTGCATACACAAAACATAAAAGCCCTGCTTGCCCAACTGAAAGTGCTCGAATAAAGCCAAGGTTGTGCTTAATGCTTATCATTAAACTATATATTAACAGGGTCTTCTTCTCAGGGAGGGGCACCAGAGAACACTTTTGCTTTTATTTGACTAATCATAGCTCAATAAAGACAGTGTTTATGTGAAAAGAACAGGAACCCGCTTCAGCATAACACTAACTCCGCAAAGGACCTTTTGTTATTTTGTCCGTCCCTGTATTCATTTTACAGTTAGACACATTTACATATTTTAGGAAAATCTAGTCCATTTGTATAAAATGTTATAAAATGAATGACTGATCTGTTCGTGGTTCTTTTCATTCGTGTTTTCCATCATATCTAAAGTAATAGTTGCTACATGTACAGAGGTCAAAAAATAAAAAAATATTGCCCATCGTGCCTCGACTTCAATGACTAACCACAGTTGAAAGGAGTCTAGCTCACGCCTGAAAGATGCCCATTATGGTTGTTTCCATGGACTCTTAAAAAAAAAAAAAAAAAAAAACCCCACCCTGTTTAATTAACCGTCTGCCCTGGAGATCAAACCGCTCATCTACCTGATGCAAAGGGTCCTTCCTCATGTTGCGGCTGGCCAGCGGCTCATCAAAGGGGAACACCACCGAGTAGTTTTTAGCATACGACTCATGGCTCCTCTCTCTGATCCAGCGTTGGTTGCCTGTCAGCGAGCTATGGAAACGCCTGCGACAGGAGGGGAAGGAATTAAAGAAAGATTGACGCTCGTTAAAAGTCACAATCATTCAGACTTCATTAAGAAAAACTTCATAACCGTTTCCTTCAATTGGCTCCTGCTGCTCCTTTGACAAAAGGCCAATCGGAAGCTCGACGCCATGTTCTGCTTTGTAGAGTGGCACCGCGCCTGCGACACTTCCTGTGATGACTGTCGCTGCTCAGATACTTTGCTCGTGCTGCTGTACCTGATGTCGTAGCCATACATATCCTTTTCAGGGCGGCCATGTATGATCCAGTGAGCCAGCTCTCTGCCACAACCACCTCCCAGCATCATGCCTGACAGAAACACACAGAAGACGACACCGTTATGAACAGCATCTCATAATCACATTCAATTCCTTACAGAAAACACATGAACCTAAATTAATTTTAATAATTGATAAATCACTTAAGTCACTTATTAAATACAGAGTATTGAGAAATACTCTATTTTAAACAAAAAAGATAGATTTGCTGGTTCTATCCATTATTTTTTAAATCGGATGAATTGCTTCTTATCTATCTTTGTATATTATTTTAAATTGAATTTCTTTGGGGTTTTCCTGTTATGTCTGTATTTGATTTAATCGTTTAGTTGACTAAAGAGAAAAGTGGCCATCGCAAACTCTCAGAGAACAAGGTGACGGAACTATTTTGGACTGATGGTCACACTAAACAAAGACGCCACCTTGGACCGTGATGAGCATGTTTCAACATTTTTCTGGTATTTTATAAATGAGAAGATCCAGTGATCAAAACAAAAAAAAACTGTCAAATTAAGTGATGAAAACGATTGTTAGTCGCACAGTAATTGCACTGTTTTTTCTATCCAATTGTAACAGATTACTAGGTCCATTGCAGAGGCAGTAGTTGGGAAATATGAGAAGAAAATCTGAACAAAAGACAGACCCTCTCTCCCCTTCTCTCTCACCGATAGCCTGTCTGGAGGACGCGAGTATGTCTTGATAATTTGGAGATGGAAAGAGAAGTTTGTGTCCTCTGCTACAGCCTCTATACATATGTCATACGACCTACACAGGATCGTTTTGACCTCTGCTCAGTCTTTTGACCCTGAGCAACCTGACCTCATCAGCTGCAGCGTTCCATGCATTTCAACTTGACCAACAAAGAAACACTATTCAGCAATTCAATATTTTATCCATCCAGTCCCACAACTGTAAGGATAATGATCTGCTCCCTTTTAGCAACTCCTTTCTTGTGTGTGTGTGTGTGTGTGTGTGTGTGTGTGTGTGTGTTCTAGTAGGCTAGCTGGATTCATATTTACTATACGGACACGAGAGTTTAGTAGCCTTTTCCTTATTTTTTCCTATAAATATCCAAACTAGTTCCTCTTTAGAGTTACCATCCCTATCATCCCTTCCATTTATCTCTCTATCCGCCAACAAAGCCCAACTGCAGGGGATGAGGTCTCATTGCAATTTGCAACACCAACTCTATCCCAGCAAAAAGCATTATGCCACTGGACAAATTGGTTTACTCAGCCTTCAGTGTGCACTTCCTTAAATACAGGCAATTTTCTGTCCCTTATAATCTGCTAAAATGCCTAATTTTTGTGATTAAGAGCAACGTGGTGATGCAGCTGTGTAAGAGGAAGTGCTGCAGTTAAAAGCAATTAAAGAACCATAATCACAATGAATAAATGCACTCAAAGTTGAGAATTCAGCACGATGGTTTTGACACCGTCATAAGACTAAGGAATTTAAGGTTGCTAGGCAACACGATACAACTTGTACACGTAAGCAGAGTTACTGATTACTTGGAAAGCAAAATGAAGCCCAGCAAGTAAAACTAAACTACTGGAGGCTCGAAACGTTAGAGCACTCAATCATGGCTTTCTCTAATGTGAATCTGTCGACTTTGACCCTGTGGTTTATGAATTACCCTCCCTTCTCTTGTCCTGCCCGGAGTGAAATAAGCTGTGCGAGTTCATGTGTGTGCATGTGTTTCTGTGTGATGGAGTGAATTGGACAGAAGACCTTCCCCTTGCCAGAGGGACAAAGAGGCCGAGGGAAGAAAGAGTGACAGACAGTGAGAGAGGAATAAAGGATGACATGGGGGAAATGTCATTACCTGTCCTGTGTGAGCGTGCAAGTGGACGGCATTTGGACCATCTTTGCTGTGCATGGCTGGTGAAAAATCCCTAATTATCAAGTCACTGTTACCAAGTGTGATACATCGGTGGTGCAAGGCCTGTTTCAATGAGCTTGGTCACAGCATGAGACTTTAAAACACAGAGTAGAGGACTACGGTATTGTATCCACCTCCATTCATATAGGAATGTTACATTTCTATTTGCATTTAGTGTATTACTGACCGATCAGCATATTTGGCTTTTTTGCTTAAAAAAAATGAATTGACCAATAAATCAATTATCAAAATTATTTTCTGTTAAAAAGACTAATTGCTTAATCACCTAATACTTTCAGCACAATATAAAATCATAAGCTTTACAGGTCTAATGAATAAGGTATGAGGAAATATGTATAAGATAAATGGACAGGAGCGTACGAGTCCTCCTTAACCTCACAATGGATAACAAGACACTAACTGACCTACGATCAGACTGCTGGACAGATGAGTGTCTCGTGATAAGTGGCCCGGGGAACAAGAGAGCAAGAACAGCAATGACCAATCAGCGATTTGCAAGAACTTAGCATCCAACTTACAAAAACTACACTTCTGAGGCAAAAACAACAACAGAGAAGGCAGGTCTGTGCATTATGTGTTTGTATGTTAAAACACTGTATGCTCACTCATTAGAGCTCCACCTCTCTGCACCTCCAAAGCTCGTCACAACAACTATAATGCTCGACCCTGTGGTCTTTTGCTCTCAACGCTGATGGCGATTACTTTACCCTTTACGCCCCCTCTCTCACCGTTTCTCAGCTTGCCGAGATACTCGCATTCCTCCCCGTCTAATGTCAGAGGTAAGCTAATGGAGTAAGTAAGCAATGGAGTGACTTAGGTTGTTGTTTGTACATGTGCATGTGTACGTGTTTCTTCCAGGGACTCCAGTGAAAAATGAAAAGCACTCCATTATTCATTTGGGTCTTGAGAGTGTGTACACAGAGATTGGCGATGGCTGTGTCAAAACCTAGGAAAAACACTCTTCGGCCATTTCTCCTTGCTTTTTCTATACACTTTCTTTGGAGATCCCTTATACCTTTCTAACTGGATCAATGTGTGGGTCCCCCATGGGAAAGCTCTACAGCATGCATTTGAAAGCATACAACTGTGAGTGATGTGCATCAGCTCTCTATAGGTAAAGATTATGGCAATCTGACTGGACATGTCTTTACACTCAGTCATCCTTGTTCACTCCTCATTCCTCCCCCTTTAATTTCTTTAAAAAAAAAGTCTTCCTCCCCGTTCTTTCTTCGATCTTTCCATCCTTGAAGCACTTACCAGCACTGTTGAAGCCACAGCCCAGGAAAAACCCTCTGACCTCTGGTGCTTCTCCCATCAGCGGCTTATGGTCTGCCGTGAATGATTCTGGAAACGGATAGCAAGAGAAACTGTACATGAAAGTGGCAACAAAGATACAAAACTTACAGAGGTGGCATATTTTCCCCAATGTCACTTCTGCTTCGTGTAAAAGATCCAGTGACATTTTTAAATGTTTCGTCCAAGTCTTTCACGTCTTATGTCACTGTGCTGTAAGTCATTGTTAGCTATTTGTTGAAAGCTACTTTCTGCTGTCATTTTGGCTAGATCTCTCATAAGAGAAATGTTGCATTTCAAATTTCCTGGTTAAAGAACTAAAAAATACATAAACAAAATCCACATAAAAAGTTCACCGTCTTAAACTGTACTTTGAGAGAGGGCCAGCCTTCGCTCCCCAACTGAACTGAAAGGGAAGGAGATACAGGTTCCAGTACTTCACTCACTGGGGTTATAAAATACACACATGAAATCACTTTCATGGACACACACACACACACACATTCAGTTACCTGCTGAACATGCCAAAAGAAAAACATGTTGATCCTGTAGCTTGATCTGACCTAATTAATAGTAGTTCTAAATAAATGGATCTGAATCCTAAACAAACCTTTTGAAGAAATTCAGTAGCAAGACGGCAAGCTGTATGTGGGATATTTTTTCTATCCTCCCGAGGACATGGGTACACAGGCTTAAAAGCTAGCCTTAAAGCAAGGGTCACAGACAACGACAGTAATGATAAAATCCTCTTTTTTTATTTATTTTTTTAATCGGTGCTTCCTCTCCCTCTGAGCTCCGTCTTTCTGACTTCTGACCTTCATTTGTTTGTTTTCCATTGCTTACATCGTGTTCGTCTCTGCCATTCACTACATTTCATCTCTCCTCCTTTACATATCTTCTTATGTTGTTATCTGTCATTATTTCTCTCTTTATATATCTATCAACATCTCCAATTCCACTTTTCTCTATTCATGCTTTGCTATTTCTTTCTGTCTCTCAAATTTCCTTCTCAGCTTCTCCGTTTTCCGTCATGCATCCACATGTGTGTGTGTGTGTGTGTGTGTGTGTGTGTGTGTGTGTTTGTGCACTTCGGTTGCCACTTGTTTCACTTCACAAAAACTAAATATTCCGACTCCCGGCTGCATCGCGCTATGATGACGAAAAATCCAATTCGATATTGTAACTTTGCAGGCTGCACAGCTACAGACCGGCTCACAGGCACGAGCTAATCAAACTCTCTCTTCTACAAACATGACACACAGCCTGTTAGTTTAGGTATTCATGAGCGAAAACAGTATGGCAGAGGTGCATGAAATATTTCACAGACGGACACATTTCACTTTTAAATGAGAATGTGTCCAATTTAAGAAGTGCCATGAAAGTGGCTTGTTCTCTGCTGTAATGCATAATGTTACAAGAAATGTGCAAGAAGGGCTTACAGAATTTTCACAAGAATTGATGCTTCTGTGGAACTTGTGTGCATGTGTGTGTGTGTGTGTACCTGGTCCACAGACTGTGGACTTAATGCCAGTCTGTTCCAGACCAGGAACTCTGTTGATTGCACCCTCGATATGTTGCATGAACACATCCCAGTCCAGGTCAAACAGGCTGAAGGCAAAGTTATCAGACACCTGAGAAATAAAACACACACAAATGCATGACTTACTTAATTCCAAAAGGATATACGAGAAAAAGTGTGTCAATCTTAAATAACAGCTGCCCATGTTTTGATGTTTTTAAGGATCATTGTTTTTACACATATTTACAGAAAAATAACAGATTTCTAAACCCGTTTTCAGACAGATTTAACGTTCCAAGTAAATTATGTTTACTGCTGCACACATTGATCTTCGTAAACAGGTGACATCTTCCATTGAGAGCAATTGTGAGAAAATGCAAATTGAAGACTGATTATGCACCAAAATCCTTCCAATCAAAGAAAAGGAAAAAGTTAGATTACAGAGTGCTTGTGTAAAGAAATCATTTATTTTTGTATTTCTGATTTTCACCATTGTATTTGTTTTTATTAAAAAAACCAAAACACAGCTACATTCCAGGATTTAAAAAAAACTACCCTGCAATAACTGATTTTCTTGGCCGATTGGGGGCAGTGAAAAGAAGTTGCCAACACAAAATTGACCTATAAATTTCACCTTCTAAGCTGACAAAGGTGTTCACAAACTGTTTTTATTTACACCTCCAGCAATAATAATAATATTAATTTCGAGTCCTGTTTCTGGCCACCTGGAGAGCGTAAGTCCAACATCTGCTCGCTGTAAGTTCTGTTTTTAGTCTCTACTGACTCCTGAGGGAAGATTCTCTGTAGGTTCGTGTCTGCAAGCGACCCCTTAAACACTGTCACAATTCGAAAAAAATTTTATAATAAAATATCTATTATAGCCACTTTAAAAACCATTTCACACAAAACAAAATCACTACTATCCACTTTGAATCGAGTCTTTCTCACCAAGGAATCAACATCTGTCAAATCAGACCCTTCCCTCTCAGTTCCTTGTCCAAGCTTTAAAGTGTTCCCATCTGGACTTCTGTAACTCCTTCCCTGTCAGCAGGGCCAAAATGGAGCCTTTAGCTCCTACACCTCATGCCGAGCAGTGCGGACCGCCTCGCCTTAAAATTCTCCCCTCCTACACTAATCTGAGTGACTCAGGGTGCTCAAATCGAGTCCAACACAGCAGCTTATGGCCTGTGCAGCAATTTTATCATGCATTTCTCACCATATCCTGGCACTGATCTGGCCATCCCTCCGCTCGAACTTGAATCTTCTCCTTCCTGGCTCCTCAATGGTGGAATGCAATTCCCACTTCCCAGAAAAGCAATCTTTCTCTTACTTTCAGAGGGCAAACGCTTTCCTGAGTCATTGCAGACATATTACACTAGACAACAGCGCCAACCTACAGCCTAAAATGTCCAACATGTTAAATATAAGTGATTCTTTAAGTACTGAGGGAGAAAAGAGCTCTTGAGGCTTTACAGTTGGCATCAGTGGTGAATCTTTCAGTTGTGATTAAGACTTGAACGTCACAGGGATGTGCACGCCGTCGCGTTTCATGTGAACAAAGAGTTTTGCGTTATTACTGAGCACTGACATGCAACTGGAGAATCCATGGAGCAGTGTTCTTTGTCCTAGACGCCACGCTTCTCTCAATCCCTCCCAAGCCATCGATCCTGCTCATCTTCACTCAGTAGACTCCGCTATTCTCTCGGTCTCCGTGCTAATTCTTTTTTCTGTATCTCCTCTTTCTTCCTCCATCCGCCTCAAGACATCAAAAGCAATGCTCAGCTACAGAGCGAGAGCAAAGAGGAGCTGCTTCTGCACAAAGAAATCCTCTAAAATGTAAAACCACAGAGGAGAGTGTGTACAGGCAAGAAGCCAGACAGACAGAGTGCTGAAGGCAAGAAGATATTATCAGTGTCTGCAAAAAAATTACATGAACAGGCTGAATAGATAGCAATCTTTACTTGTGAATGGCATGGCTCCAGGATTACATCGCATTGTGAGAGCACAGATTTAAAGGAATACATTATAAAAACCAAAGAGGAATGCACGAGCAGTGAAAAGCTACATGTATGTGTATATATGTGTGTACTGTATATAAGTATATGTAAAAGCTGAGATGCCCATCAGCACACCTTCCAGCCCAGTTAACCAACCACTCTAACAGGCTGTCCTCGAGAGAAAGCACACAACCATAAAGACTAAGACCACCTGTCGATTCAAAGGCTTTTATAAAGATCTCCATAGTCAACGACCCCTTTAAAAAGTCAGTCTGAACATGAAATGACTGCCTGAACAATTACTCCTCATAGTTACCCAAGATTGTTTGAATAAATTGTCATCACATCCTTTTGTAATTTCAGTCTTTTACAGAAATGTTTTGGTTTTAATACTCCAATTAAAAGCAATTTCACCAGTAGACGAAAATATAAGGTTTTGTGGGTAGTGATAAAAGAACAGCTATGAGGTTATTTAAAATCAGTGGGTTTAATTCCTTGGGGAGCATGCGTTATGCTCATCAATCTGCCTATTAGAAATGAAATATCCAGTGTGCAGGTAATAGGACACCTGAGTTTCACCATGGATGACAACAATACTTCGCCGAGTATGTTTTTCTATAAAAACAGTTTTTTTTTTACACCAATGATACAGAAGCTTTAGATGTGCTGGTAGGTGCATTTCTGAAATTAAGCGAGAGCCAGGCAAGCTGCTTCTCCCTACTTCCAGTCTTTATGCTAAGCTAAGCTAGCTGCCTCCTGGCTGCAGACATGCAAGCGGCATCAATCTTCTCATCAAATTCATATTCAAATAACTATATACACAGCATGTATAACTTATTTATGGTACATTTTGCTGATAACACTTTGGACTTTTACATAAGCAAATTTTTTAATGAAGGACTTTTACATGCAATAGAGTAATTCTATATCATGATATTGCTACTTTTACTTGAGTAGAGGATCTGAATACATCCCTCCACTGCTGTGGCAAATATGCACAACACACACACTCACGCAGTTTAATGAGTCCCGATATGAATACAGTTTGACCTTCATGCTAATAAAGCAGAAAGTAATGAAGGGAAAGAAAAACAGACTAAATAAGACATGAGGCCAAACTGAGGGAGGTAAAAAGATGTACAGGATTAGACTTTATCCAACTTCCTAATAGAAGTATTTGATTTTATGTCAAACAAGACAGAAGTTGCATCACAGCTCTCACTCAGTCAATACGTACGTTTCAAAGCCAATCGACAGAATGAGACCGTTAATAATTCAGTCAACATTCAAGCTTACCTCGTCCCAGAAGATGGGGTTGTGCTCATAACCCCCCACAGACAGAGCGTCACCTTGGAGGCGCAGGTAAACTGATGCATCATGGTCCCTGACATTTGGCATGTTCTGCAAAGAGCGAAGAATAAAGTGGAAACATTCAAGACGTGAATTAGGCGGGACAGATTGTGTTGCGGTAACAAAATGATGGCTAGATTCATCTTCATAAACAAGAGGATGAATTGTTTTCAGTTTCATTTATCAATTAATTGTTGAGCTTCTACCAGCGCCAAGCATAAGCAGCAAATGCACAACAGAAGTTACTGGAGCCTCAATCTTCATCTGAAAAACGAATTACTTTATTTGACGGGCAGCTAGAGCTGTAAAATATTCATTCATAATGACAAAACAAAGAAAGAGAGTTGATGGCAACGTAGCTGCACCAGCAAATGCTTGATATTCTTTTACCAGATAATGGATGGAAATCATCATAAAATAAAAAAGGTTTATTAAAATCAAACTATCACAATTCTTGATTGATTTTCAATCAACGAACAGATTGACTATTCATTTTGTCATAACCTTTCGTATCGCAAGAAAACCAAAACTAGGATCATCATAAAATGGGGGTTGATGAAATAAAAAGGTTTAAAGGTTACCATGCTGTATCCCTTTACTACGCCCAGATTCTCAGGTTCAGTGCTTTTGGTATGTACAGAACAGGTTATACAATACGAGACAACCATAAAAATATTTACCACACCAGCGTCACATACCGTAACGTACCATAGCGTTTCTTTATGTGTGGTACGGCAGATGCTGACATACCATGAAATCTTCTTTCAAAACACAGCAGAGAAAAACATTCAACCCCTTGAGTCACAGTAAACATTCTTGTAGAAGTGTCTAATGAATAGTTACACTTATAAAAGTATGTTGTATTCATTCTGTCACGAGTGCTCTTCATTCAAAAGTCAACGGTGAACAAGCTGACATTTGGAAAATGGCACACTACATATAATAAAAGCCAAACGGCTCCTTTTTCCCTCTCTTCTGTGCCAAGTACAGTCACGCAGCTTACGCCATGTGATCAATACTGAGCACTAGACTACAATAGACTCTGTCCTTCATGTACTCAAACAAATGTAAAAAAAAAATAAATAAAATAAAACATACACCAGTTACTATCAGCAAGCTTGGTACTTTTTTAAAAATCCACTACAGCCTCCTAGGACAAAAACACATCTATGCGCACATGCAGACATGTGGTCAGCATGAGATGGTTGACCTGACAAGTTGCACACCCTGGTGGGGACACATTTCCTGATGGCGGAGTGTGCGAGCGAGTCTGTCATTTTGTGTGTGGGCTGATGTCTGTGTACATGATGTACCAGTAATGCTGCTTAAGCTGCACTTAAACTACATAACACAGGGAAGCTGTGACAGCCAGCCTAAAACCACCGGCCTCTAGAGGATGAGCGCAGTTATGCATGTGTATACTCACTAAATCTAAACGCACAAAATCCACAGTCACAGAGTTACAGATGACCATGTACACAAGACCTGTCAGCCATGCGTTATATCTGCCCAGCCCCCAAAATACACAGCAACAAACGATACAGACAAAACAATCTCCACTTCTTACACATTACTCCCTCATGTTTGGAAATCTACAATGTCACAGTGCCCCCTGCTGGCCATACACACTTAATACAGACAGATGACTGAATTTCTACCTCCAAGGGGAATTTAATGAACAATAAAATCTAATCAATTGTGACATCTTACAATAATTGTCACAAGGTAACAGTGGCATTGTATCATAAAACATACAAATCAGGTATCATAGTTACTTGTGATTCCTCTGGCCGTACTTTGAAGGGTTCCAAGTTGTTGGAAACATGTTTATTCTTTATAGTATCACACAAATGATCAAAGCAATGAACAATTATCTAGCCTTATTTTGAAAAAAGCAGCTACGTTAACATTATAATATAAGCTCTAAAGTTGTAATGCTTGCTTAAAAAGAACATTTTTGATAATAAAAACTGCAAAGAAAATATATAATAAAACCTATGTGGAAGGTTGTTTCAACTAGATGGAAAACAGAAGATCACAGCTAACTTTACATATGCGCACTGCATAAATCTCAAAGGTATGTTCTTAAGAACTAATGTTTTAACAGCTCAACACGTCATATCGTAGAGTTGATAAAATGCACCTTGCAGATTCTAAAGTTAAAATAACCCCATACTGAAACAAACAAACACAAGTAGCATAAAAAGTCACACTAGCTACAGGTCTGTATTACAAAGGATATATTATGTCCCCATTCACATGTCTGTTGGTGCCATGACAACAATACAAGACCTTTCAGACACCGTTTCTTTCAGGATACGATGCTCCACAAGCAATGAAAAAACGTGAAAATCATACTATCAGTGCCTACAGAACGTTGGGACAAAAAATGATTTTTTTATGAGTATAATACACCATGAACCACAGTGAAGCTGTTCAGATATGACAGATGAAGGTCCTACTGTACCTGTATGCCTTCAATTCTCTCCGTCACCACATAGGCATGATGCATCGCGATAAGAGGCAACTTGACTCCTGCCATTTCCCCCAGCTTGGCGGCCCACACACCTGCAACACACAGAGACTAAAATGTCATGAACAAGCCACCTTTAATTCTGGATTAATGCATTTTGGGCAGAAACACCAGTAAGACTGCACCAAATAGCTTCTTTTGTGGCATATTAGCTTCAGCAGGGAGACGCTCCCCAGTTAGAAAGAATGCCTCACACCGTGTCACAAAATGTGCACAGAACATTGTCAAATAACACCAAAATGTAGTAAAAATGCAACAAAACCTGTAGTTTTGTTAGCTGATCTTGTCTGAATCTCACCTGCGCAGTTCACCACACAAGGCGTCTCAATGATCCCATGAGGGGTCTCCACTGCTTTCACCTTCTTCGTACCGAAGTCATCTGTCCGCACTTGGATTGCAGTCACAGGGCAGTTCTCGATCACCTGATTTAAAGGGGACAGTGTGGCGTTACTCTCACGCAACATGGAGAGAATGCATTTGTTCTGATCCACCCTTGCATGTATGTGATGTGCAGAAGAGTTGTATAGTAAATCAGTTGAATAAGAGTCCTTTCAATATCCACTCACTGAGGCTGCGATAGTGTTTTCTTTGTTTTCAAAACAGAAATTAATATTTAGCTGCAGACAAGGTTAAGACATGGCTATCTACACTGGACTCTCTCCTTCAGATAAGGGCACTATTAACCATTCTGCTGTCCAAAAAAAACACAAAAACTAAGTAAAAAAAAAGATACAATAACTGAGTTTTATTTGGTTGACTATACTGCAATTACAAATATGTACATCCACTGTAACATATGATGTATATCCATGAATGGAACAAAACATTGTGTATACGGTTGGTCCATCGAGAACCAACCACCAGACCAGCGCACGTTACCGTAGCTCCCCTGGCAGAGGCAGCTCTAGTCAGGGTGGTGCAGGTGCCTGCTGGGTCCATGGTCCCATCTTTTGGTACATACAGGGTTCCGTAAAGATCATCAACGTTCATCAGAGGATACAGGTCCTTGGTCTCCGCAGGTGAAAGGACATGGGACTCGATACCATAAACTTTACCCAGCTAGAAATAAGGGGAGACGGCGTGTTTTATTGGTTCTGGTCTTGAATGAGAGGAATTTTTTTTTATTTAAAGGTCATCATTTTTATCACCGGTATTCTACATCAATTAAGAATTTGAGTTACAGTTACTAGTAGCATAATCATTAGTTAGGGTTTAACTGAGGATTGTTGATCTAAACATGTTCACTGCTTTTTCAGGGCTGGATCGGCTTTACACATTGCAATGGTTAGGCAAAGCTGCAAGTGAACTTCGAACCTCAGAAACAAATAGTCGAGGTAAACAAAGCCTTCCTCTGGTCATGTAGCTCCAACATGCTGAGCAATAACTAAACCAAATATCATTTTAAAACTCTGAGAAGTAGTTTAGGTAGTTGAGTCGCAACATTAACATGCAATTCTTAAAAAACTGGCTGGCTGTCTTCGCAGGTTTTTCAAGAATTGCAGCATAGTAACTTTTTGTGGCCACGGGTCAAAGTTAATGTTGAAGCCTGAATTATGTTATGTGATAAAATATAAAATTAATTTCTACAAGGATATAATTTTTTGGTGCCAGTGTGACATGTCATGGGGGAAATGCCTAATGACATTGTTCAAATGTTTGCATTTCATTCACTCGCAAGTGAAAAGTACCAGTTTCATACTCCTACAAAAGTACACCACTTCTACCAAAATCTGCCCTAGCACTAGACAAATAGTGTGTCCTATAATAAGCCTTTAATTGCTTTAAATATCAGTGAAATTATATTGTACCTCACTGCTGCTAAAAACCAAGGAATCCGGGTTCTTACCGACATGAGGCGCTTGTACTCGTCCAGCCTCTGCTTGTTGGAGGCAATGAAGAGTCCACCATTTTGGATCCAGCCTGTGTGGAGACCCGTCTCCTCCTCTAGGTCTTTGCTGATCACATTCCTGGTGTGGGCCAAGAGCTCTACCTCAACATCACTGGGACGGAGCTGCCACAGCAGGCCTGGTGAACACACACACACAGGCGGATGAACAAAGGCTCTCAGACAGGAAAGCATGTAATGAACAGCGTGTGAGCACTGCGTTTGTTACCTGCAGTGTGCCACGTGGTGCCCGCAGTCAGTCTGTCTCTCTCCAACAGAACTGCGTTGGTCATCCCCATTTTAGCCAGGTGGTAGATGGTCTGACAGCCCAGACTGCCTCCACCGATCACCACCACATCCGCTGACCTGAGGCAGGTGGCACATAACTACAGGTGAGCTGAGAACAGGACTTTCAAAGCGGGATAAGGACAGTGACGCCACTCACTGAATGGAACCAAGTCAAAAGCAAGAGGTCCTTTCAGTTACACAAAGGAACAGTTTGACATTTTGAGAAATACACTTACTCGCTTTCTTGTCGAGAGTTAGACGAGAAGGTCGATGCTCTCATGTCTGTCTGCTACAAATATGAAGATAGAGTCGATTTTCTTAGCATAAAGACAGGAAACGGCTAGCCTGGCTCCAACCGGAGGTAACAAAACCTACCTAGAATCACGTCTCAAGCTCACTAATTAACACTGATCTTTTCGGTTTAATCCATCCATCCAGTTTTTGGTTTTATGGGGGGTTTGATTATTCCTGCATTGATCCATTGCACAAACCCTCAACTTACCCAGCTATGCGCATGTTCTTTGTCCTAAATCATCTTATCGTGATGCAAGAATTCAAACAGAAGCTGGTCTTGATTTTCAAAAACTACTGGAAGTCATCAGTCACTTTTACATAACACAGTAAGCACAATCTATCCATTGTTACGTCCCCCTTCGTGTGTCTAGGGGAGGGGAGGACGGTAACAAGCAAACAACGGATCCGAGCCAGGATTGCTGCACCAAACTGGTACGGTTTGGGTTGTTGTGCGTGTGCGGGTAGCCTCTTGGGGTAATAAGTGGGGGGCGCACCAGTCTTGCCTAGTCCAGCACACCCACCACATACCTTTCTTAACCAGTCTCCACAGAGATGTCCAAAACATCTCGTGTCATCAAGTGTTCTGATCCAGAATGAACCACCAACACACCTCCAGGTCTCCTCTTTATAACTCCACCCTCTGCCAGCTGATTGGTTGATTAGCCTAGACAGACACCTCTGGAGCTATTTACCAGGGCCGCAACAGGTGGCATTCAGTTATTTCCTACACCTGCAGAGAGGACTGTGGAAGAGGGTCACAGACAAGTCCAACTGGGCTGTCGGCTGGTGCTTGGCACGTAACACCATCAACTCAACTAACCTGGGTAAAGGTTTAGTGGGTCCAGAGGAAGCGCCATCCTCCTGCTTGAGGGTCTTCTCGTAGGGAACACTTTTTTCCTTGGTGGGCTGGGAGCTGTAGGACCGAGCGGCTGCCCGGCACAACGGAGAGAGAGGAGGAGGCCACACTGTCGACGCCACACGCCGCACTGCGCTGCCTAGGAAGGCCATGGCCCCTGTGGACAGCCAGAGGAGCGATGCTGCAGAAGCACAAAGAAGTTTCACAAAGTTACTTACAAAAGCATTTTCCTACCACATGACAAATGACATTCTTTTCTGCATCTGCTGGTTCTGTTTGCACATGATGTCAGACTAACATAGCGTAAACAGTCAGGTAAATTGGGTGTCTATAAACAGGTTATTCCAGATCAGGTCAGCAAAGGCCTTCCTCTATGGAGACCAGGGTGTCGCGTTAGAGCTTAAAAAAAAAAATTAAGCTTCAAACTTCAACATGATCAATGAATGATGGCACTTTTTCATAAAACCACATCAACGCTGGGTTTAATTCTTCCTCAGTCACAGTCAGCAGCAGCGAAAAGCGCGTGGCACGTTAATTAACGTCTTAGCGCGTGCAACTCAACACAAACGCCACGTGACAACAGAAAACTGAAGAGCTGTGACCACGTGACCATCTGATCTCTCACACCGGCAAAACAACGTTACCAAACCTGCAGGTTCAATCACACAGCAACTCTGCTGCGCGACAGCAGCTTGGTCTCCACTTAAACTCGGTTCCGCCTGTTGCAACCGTCCCGGAAATACACGCTCGCAGCTGTAGTCCCCGCCCCTCCCAACCCCGCCCCGCCCCGCCCCTCCGCTCCGCAGCCAGTCAGGCGACCCAGAAATGAGGACAGTCAAATAAGGACAGAGAAGATGCACTCCTGATGTTGTGCAGAAACAACGCAGAATTTCAAACGCTTGCACAGCGGCAATGCATAGAACCCCAAAGATGGAAAACACCTTGACATTTCATTCAAAAGGGTCAAATGTGCAACCTATGGAGCTAAAATCTGCACTGCAGTAGTGCGGACCTGCAGCGATAACAAGACCCGAAAAGAGAGAGAGAGAGAGAGAGAGAGAGAGAGAGAGCGCGCGCAGATGAAGCATTTTAAAACACAAAGCAACGCTGCATAAGTAACTCAACATTATGAAAACTTACACTTTGTGGAGCCACATGCAGTTTCTTATGTTTCTCTCATCCTGCCCCGTTGATCTCATGAGTCCCCGCCTCCAAGCCAGCAGCCAATAAGGCGCTGAGTTCAGGTTCCCTCCTGCCAGAGGAGGTTCTCTGCAGTTCACAGCCTTGTGCTGCTGAATATAGGAGCTGCAGTCAATCCCTGTTTTATCTACTGTGTGTGTGTGTGTGTGTGTGTGTGTGTGTGTGTGTGTGTGTGTGTTCAGACTGATCAATTGTCTTTGTTTTTATTTGGATCTGTTTTTAGAGTCGACAAAATAAAAAAAAAATGTACATGGAAATCTGCAACTGTGTTTCCCAAGACTATCCAGGGAATAGTACACCAGTTATTGCATTAATAATATAATATAGTATATTGTACCCTCTTGTGGCGGACCTTTGTCATTACGACATCTGGTAACTTTGTTTCCCTCCAAATTAACCATATACATAGATACTGTACTTCTCAGCTAACAAACAAATGTTCTGTGGACAAACAGAAAATGCACAACCACAGTCAGACAATGACTAAAGTGTAAAAACTATTCTTTATTAAAGTTTGTTATACAGTTGTCCTAACATCCTGTTTTACAAGATCTGAAAACAAATGCATTGCTCAAAGACATCTGAGAGAGGGAGGCTTTTGGCAGAGAAGCCATTGCACTTTGATTGTATGTTGTGACTCGGCCATCATCCGTGTCAAGAAAGACTCGACAAATAAATTAAGACATATGAAGAAAAAGCAACACTCATAATAACAGATGAATAGAAAATGAATACATGAACTCACACCATCGGAAATGCTTTTGAAGACAGACGAATGGACAACATTTAGTCTAACTTGATCATCGTAATTTGAATCCATGAGGGACATCAGAATGACAACATCAGTTACTTGCATTGCAACCCTGTGCAGACAAAAGTGTCAGTGGTGAATTTAAGGATCCCAGCGATGCTACAAAAAGGTTATTAACGGCTGTGCTTTAATATGGCTTTTACAGACTTCTGCTACGCATGTGCTGTCATTCTTTAACTGTAGCGCAGGAAAGTGGCAGCAAAACTGGACAAACGCTTAACACCAGGCGGACCAAAGTTACACTGTTAGACTCACTCTGCAAACAAGTGGCGTTTACATCTCGGCCTCGTAAAGCCGCCTCTCCAATTTCATTTTAAAAATGTGTTTAATTAGCATTATAAATGTGCAATCACCACAAGTACATGCACCATCACAAGCATTCATTCAAACAAGGATGCTCTAAACATCAGCCATACAATCTGTGCAAACGCTCAGAACATTAGAAACATATGAATAAAGTAAAAAAACAAAAGGATGGATTGTTCTCAAGAAAAATCTGTTGAGCAAGTTCAAGTATTTGAATTGCTAAGACATTTGTACAAGTATTAAAGCACCTGTTGTTTTACTTTATAACAGCTTCAATTAACACTGTCCCTTATATTCCCCCCCCCCCTTCTCCAAATTAAAGAATGTCTTGAACGACTTTCTAACATGCTTTGAAAAAACCAAAGTCCAGTTTAAATGACACTGAGCATGTGAGTGGCGTGACACAGAGTGACATTAGGTCTGAGAACACGTTCTCCTCTCAGCATTATGTCTCTCAGACCTCACAGCCTTTTGACCTGCAGCTTCTCCACAGCTCCGCACTAAAGTTCATCCCTGTAGGCAGCTGACAGCATGTTGGGTGGAGGCGCAGCCCCTTTCAGGGTCTTGTGGGAACCCCTCCAGTCGGTGCGTACAGAGTCATCGTCCCACAGAGTCGATGTCTCCGTGTCGCTCACCCACTGGGGATCACCGGCGTAGTGACACGGCTGGACCAGAAGGGGGTGTGTACTGAAGGCCTGTAAGTTTCTGTTGGGGAAATGGGACTTGTAGTCCTCACTGCAAAGAGAGTACAGCGATAGAGATGATATAGATTTCATTCATTTGAGACTTTAGCATGTTAGAATGTCACAATAAGTCACAAATATAACTCCTAATAGCAGTATGAAAAACAAACTGCATCAGAGATGACATTTTTCCTACAATTCAGTGTTATCGTTAACATCAGTGATATTTTAGGATTTATTTGGAACACACGGATTTGAAGAGATGGAAACAGAGGCTGATTTTGAAAGACAGTTGCCCTTAGCATGAAGGGCGACAGCAGGGCCAATGTGTAGAGCGCGGCATGCTTAGCGGACTAGAGAAGCATATCGAATAAAACTCAGAGAGGTGAGAGAGAAAGAGAGAGAGAGAGAGAGAGAGAGAGAAGGAACAGAGAAAGCGGGTTGGCTATGAGACAGTTTTCCATACATGACGGAGCACACAGACACTGCCAGGCCTTCTGGTTTGTAGGCCCTTCAGCACAAGGTGCATTACATCTCTTACACTCAGCGCCTCATATGTGTCTCAGTTACACTGCTAGATCCAAACTGTGGGATGATGAGAAAAGTCGTTTGGTTATGGCTAACATCAGGGATATTAGGGTTAGAAATGGGGTCCAGGGTTGCATATAGGATTTATAGGATTTGGACACAGCGGTGCTTTGAGAATAATGCTAAAATGTCACACTGACAATGCAAACATGCTAATGTTTCGCAGGTATACTGTTTACCATGTCTCAGTTTAGTGTGTCAACATGCTAACATTTGCTAATTAGAACAAAACACAAAGTACAGCTAAAACTGATGGGAATGCCATTAGTTTTGCAAATATATGATTCGATGATGGCGCTAAATTTAAACTTAATTGAAGCTGAAATAAAGTGTTGGAACTCTGCTACAAACATCTGAATCCCCTGTGGCTGTTCAAGTCTATCTGGCAACCACACTGTGCCTTAAAAAAGCAGCAATCAACATTGCTCAAAACCCACACAATCAATCCCAGAAAGAGATGCTGCCATGAAACCTGTACATCATAAAAAGAAAAATGTTTAAAGACCTACTTTGGAATGTGGTGTTCTAATATACATACCCATTACGGTGACAATAATAGAGATTAGGGCCAAAACTGACCTTCTTTTCAAAGAAACTCAGCAGTAAACCGCAGACTTCACTATAGTGCTTTCTAACTCCAAACTAGGCTAAATGTATAGCGTGTATAAAAGTTTAGGCGAGTATAGGGAAGAATGTTTTCAGCAGTTATGAGGTCAGTTTTAGCTTTATAGGTCTGGCAGCAGAGGGAAGCTGTAGAGTGCTGAAAGAAACGTTTAATCATAGATGTCACTGAAAGTGAAAATGATAAGAAACAACTAAAATATTCACCAGAGATTAAAGCAAGAAAAGTATGAGGTGTGCATGCATAAGTTCATCAAATGTGCACATTTCTGCCGGTGGAGCCAGTGCTGTCGTACATACTTGGGATGTTTGTCATACATGATGGGGAGGAATTCATCGACAGGCAGCATCTTGGACAGTGGCTCAGCGTTGAGCAGTTTTTGGGCTCCCTGCAGGGAGATGGCGTAGGACAGAGTCCAGTACGAGTAGTCGGCCATTACCAAGTTGCGGACGTTCTCCACCGCCTCCTCGTTTCCGGGATTCACCTGCTTCCTGCCGAAGTATCTGTAGCGACATGAAGCCATAATGAGAAAAAAAAGGAGGATGAAGGAGAACAACAGTGAAGAAAAGAGGCAACATCTGAGAGCCGAAATCTGTCGCAATGTTGCTGTTCTCTGCTGCCAAGTGGGATGGAAATCATTTTCATCTTTTTTTGCAGCATTTGTTCTGCATGTGTGCTTAACCATTTTCAGAGTGTTATGGCAACTACAATACAGAAAAAAAGAAGCTCATTTCTCATCTCTCTGCTCTGATACATACTTGCTGTGTGTCTGATGTTTTGTGTGACCATGTCAGTGTGATTTCAATTAAAAACATGTGTTTCCATCTCCTTTGGAAACCTTCACCACAGAAACGCTGACACACAAATGAGTGGTGTGCATTGCACTCCTGGACCTGAATCTTTCCTCTGACTTCTGACAACATTCCTCCACACACAACACACTTTTGAGGACACTGTACGACTTACCCTGGCCTTACCCATCCTCACCCGTTAACCCAACCCCTACTAAAATAAGAACCACGTGAATATAACGTATCCATCCTACATGATGTCCCAGTCCAGCTGCACCTGCTCCACCTCCTCCAACAGCCTGAGGGCTCGTCGCTTGAAATTGGCCTGGAAACGAACGTCGTCTTCAAAGACCAGCGCCTTATCCATCTGCATGTCCACCATCTGAGGAGAAGAGGGTGAAGATGGTTAACAAATACAGAGAAAGAAGAGGGGTGAGACTCTGAGAAAGGGCTGGCTTGTGTTTTGATAGCTTGTTCTGTTTTGGGTCCATTTCCAACTTTTCAAATCAAATCTTTTGTCTGCTTTTTCTTTTAATAGCAAAGAAAAAATTACAAAACAAGCAAGTAGTGATTTAGCTAAATAGCAAATGTGTTATCGATCTGTCAAAATGTTTGAGTTTTGGTTAACTGAATTCTTTAGAATTTAGTTTTGATTTATTTCTAACTCATTTATACTTACAAATGTTACAAACTGCAGAGAATACAATAAAAACAACTCAAACTAACTACCTAACTATGTTTTATAAGGGATGTGGAAGATTTGCGTTTGATAAACAAACTTGATACTAGGTTCAGATAGAAAGTGATTCTATCGAACCCCAACCATAGACCAGAATGCCACCATTCTTTCACACGTGTCTGTATAAGGGTACAGCCAGCACAAAACCCCAAAACAGCTAGCCTACATGGGTGACCTTTTGTTTTTACCCTTTGGTTTTTGTACATTAAACAAACGAGATATAAGGTGCTAATTAGTCAGTCCGTATAATATGTGTGTCTCCTCACCTCCTTCCAGACGAAGTAGTGACTGAGGAAGCAGCCCACCTCTCCTTTGGTCAGGGTGCGTCCAGAGAACGGGTCATAGTAGCCTGGCAGCAGGTCGACACCCAGGAGCTTAATGTCACTGCTGTTCAGTGCACTGCACACACACACACACACACACACACACACACACACACACACACACACACACACACACACACACACACACGTATTATATTTACATACTTATATACACTGTCGCCTGCACACTGTTCCCAAAAGGACCTCAGTGTTCAGAGAGCGTGTATGGTCTAATGTTGAAACTTTGTTCTTTTAACACAACCTGCGAATTGATAAAACTCTGAGGTTGTACCACCATTCAGAATTTGCTTAAAAACATCACGATACTATCTGAGAACCCAGTGAACCCAACCATGAGCTGATGTATCAGTGCATTGCTGTAGGGAAATTCCTTATTTTCTCACCAACCAATCTCTAGTCTACATTTTCTGCTATTTCAGAATTGATTTTTTCTCTCTCTTACACAAACGCAGACGCGCTCAAGACACACGTTCCATCTAAGCCAGCTGAGCTCTCTCACTATATATTGAGCCTTTCCCTGAGAGTGCACTCACTTTCCATCCACAGCGTCCACCACCTTGACGTCAACCTCCAGCTCATTCAGAGAGAACAGCATCCGGTCTCTGCGGTCAGAGCGCCGTCGCAGATTAATCAGATATATCTGAGGAGAGGAGGACAAAAGGTTATTTAACTCTGTGGGCTGCATGTCATAACTGAAACTGTACACATTAATTCCCACCTTTGACTTCTGTAAACACATCTAAATTCCATATTTTCTTTAACCCCCATCGTTACAAAAAACAACTTTTCTGTAATAACGTGCTTCACACTTAATCTGGTAAGATTTCCTTTGTGCTCGCTTTATTTCATAGCCCCATGTGTGAGTTTAATAGCCAAAAGCCAACAGGCACAACACCAAGATTTTGATTCAGACCATTCAAGAATCCGATTAAATATGAAATAAAAGATAGACTTGTTAGAATCATTTTAGACTTAAAGGTTGAGAGGTTAGGGTGCAGTGTTTTTCCACAGAAGCTGAGACTACCGTGTTGGTTGAAATTTTTTTTTATGTACAGTATGTATACAAAGCATGTGGTATACTGTATATAAATATATCAGAAAACTTAGCTACATCCCTGCCAGAAAAAAACAGGGTGTCTCTTACCTCATCAAAGCCCATGAGGTCTCTCTGCTTGGGGAACATATGGACGTAGCGTGAGGAGTGCATTGGAGGCCCATCAACTGTTTGACAAAGAGGGAGCACAAGTTAGAGGAGAAGAAGATAATTTAATTGAAATAAAGCTGAACCAACGCAACGTGATGAACCAGACATGGATTCACAAATGAATGTTGCTTTTCATACATTTTGTTTTATTCTCTGTCAGTTTTAGTCTTTATTAATGTTAACAAATAGTGAATACACTCCGTCCTTACTCATGGACTCGAGATGGACGTGGACGAAGTTGAGGCGATCGTCTTCCAAGGTGTGGTGAGGTTTGGCCGGGACGTTCAGGTAGCCGTAGCGCTCTTTGTTACACAGGTATATCTGTATCTCTGAGTAGCATCAAAGATGAAGCGATACATACATTATTTTGCTGAAGCAAACCTAATTATTTTTTTATTATTTTCTTCCCCATCTTTAAGTGGATGCGGCTACTAAAAAACAAACCTGCAGCCCTGCAGGAGAAGGCGAACACAATGATGTCATCGTAGGGCCACGAGTAGTCCTTGTGAGGAGGGAAGAAGGCCAGTTTCTTCATGCCTTCCTTCCTCAGGTCCAGCAGCATGGTGGAGTGTACCATGGGCACAGGGAAGCAGCCCAGTCTGTGACGGTGACGTGTGGGGAAATACTCTGCTGTTCGACGATAATATCCCTGAGAGAGAGAGAGAGCTGGATTAGGATATACAGCAAGAGTGCAAAAACAGAAATATAAAAAAGTAGGCCTGTGCTTACTCTGTTCTGACACTTTTCTGCAGGCAAAGATATACATCAAGAAATCCTGTTTATTTTAAAACAAATATTTACAGGTCAGCGTTTGCGTGAGTGTCCCACATGTGTTGGAGACATCTTGATCTAAACAGGTTATTTTCGAGTCATTTTTGTGTGCCACCCATGTGTCCAACTCAAAAGTAATGGCTGACTTTTCCATAACACCGTTTATTTAGTTCCCCTCCAGCAGACGATGAATCACGATCGCAGTTCACACTCACCTGCGGAGTGATGCCGCACCAGTAGTTGGAGTACGCTCCCTGAGAGTCTAGCATGGGAGCGATGACCGACTTGTTCTCCGCTGTCAGCAGGTTGAGGGTGTCTGGGTTGGTGAGGATATTGTCTGTGTCAGCATACTGAAACAGAGACACAGGAAAGAGGAGAATAGGAGCGTGACTGTCGTGTCACGCCTCTGCAACAATCGCTGCCAAAGCTTTTTCTTGGATGAACCAACAGCAGCAGAGAGGGAACTCATCTCATCAGATAAATTTGCGGAAGGGACCTGATGTGAACCGTACGCTGCTGTCACAAGAGAGATTATTTTATTTTGTACCAGGATGTAGTCGGCCCAGCGCTTCCTGGCAAAGTTGAGCGCGGCCTGCTTCAGCTTCATCACGTACTCATATCTGGTGTTGGGCCAGTGCTTAGGACCCAACTCTCCTGCGTAGGACCTAAGACAGACAGAATAGAGACATTATTCTTTATTGTTGAACTGAACTGCCATTTTCTCATATCTCTATTGACAACTAATTGGATTAGGCGGAATGGTTTCTACAGCAAAATACCTTTGCTGAAGAAATGATAAAATTGCAGAATGATTTCAAAGTCTGACACTGCCCACCCATTTTGTTTACTTGCTTAGTTTCGCTCAACTCCTGGATGCCTATGGGATCATGATTATGTTATTTGACCCCATAGGCACTTGAGCCAGATAACCTAATGTTGCTGTCTGATGCATCTTCAGACTGTCCTGAGGCCTTGATTAGTTTCTGACTCTGGGAAAGTGGGGGAAACAGTAAAATTCCCCAAAACTACGGTATCGCTGAACCATCTCTTTAATCAAATGTTTTCACTTCCATTCACTTAGCCTCCCCTGAAACTTCCTGGAGCCGCCCCCTCCCCCTCCCCCCGGGAGGCCCGCCTCACACTTTGAAAACCTCTGATATATTGAAAAGGTTTAATCAATGCTCCAAAAAAGAGAGAAAAAAAATCAGTCAGCATTTTAAAACCACTTTTCCATGAAGTCTTTCAAAACATAAAAATAAATAGCAAAACAGTGAGAAAACCTAAGGATCTCTTTAGGTGGATGAACCAAATAAGTGCTATATACGGTCAACGCTGCATCTGACTGCAGGAAGATTAGCAGAGTCCAATCAGACAATCAGTCTAACTGACATGCAGAAATAATTTCCACCGCTCACACAGATGTCTTATGCGTGTGGACAAGTAGAGGCATGCTGCTTCATTCCTTATTATGCAGAGTGAAGATGAGTGTTATCTTTAGGCAGTACAATGGCTCCACCATGACTAACAGGTGAACTACAGTCTTAGAGGCTATTAAGGTGTGTTAATAATACACTGAGAGCGAGTGAGTGAGTGAGTGAGCATGTTCAGTGCAAGGTTTGCTTGTTTAAGTTCAATACGTTAAATATATGTGGACTTACGTGGGCTGGTCCATTGGTCTCCACTCAACGTAATGGTAAAATTTCTGCATGACAGTCAGCCACTCTTTCAGTATAGCTGTGGTGTTATCAGAGTTGTGATCCGTGGCTGCCCTGAGGAGCACAGAATAAAGCAGCGTGCAAGATAAAACCATCTGATTGGAGGTACCGATATGTTTCAAACACTGGTTTAACGCAGGGAAAATTAATCCCGACATATCTTTTAGAGGCACAAAATCACTGCTCGTCCCTTCTCTGTGACTGAGGAGCATTTTCTTATGGTGTTTTGATATTTCTGATATATGGTTTGGATCTCTTTTCTCTCATAAGACAATTTCTGAGAAAGCTTTCTTAAAAAGAGAAGATGGTCACCGTATATAGTAAATCATGTAGTATTATTAAATATACTATATAGAGTATATTATTACATATACTATAGAAACTCACTAGGGCCAGTTTTCTGCATCGGTTACTTTTACTTTTGATACTTTTTTCCTGATTATACTTTTACTTTAGTAACATGTTCAATGTAGGACTTTTACTTCAAACAGGATCTTTTTAGTAAAGGATCTGAATACTTCTGTCAGCCCTGGTTAGCGGGCTGTTGTCAGAGTGAAAGCTTTTCAATCAGGATGTTACATTTGCTCTTTCGTGGCATCTATATGTAACTTAATAACTTTAATAGTGCATTGCTGTTAGAGCATTATGACGCTGTACTGTATAACCTGAGTCAATATACTGTACATTTGTCAGCTGTCAGAGATTTTGCAATACCACTTAAACCGTGGTAACATTTCAATAATGGATATGGATAATGAGATGAAGAGTCAATTTACTTTATCATGATATTGTGATATTAAACTTCCTTCTTTTTTTTGTTGTTTTTACATATCTACACCCTACCTGGAAGGTGTGCTTGATTAACACACCGCCCACAATACCATTATCACCTTTATACAAAATCACATTCATAAATACATCATTATTCGCCATGTCTGTTGTGTGATCGTGGCAGCACCATTCCGTGATGCCAGGCAGCCTGGCAACAGTTAAATCTTTGCTCTTAGATGCAGTCTCACCAAATCAAACCCTAAACACACAAGCAGAACAGATTTTAAATGACAGCAGGGCCACTTTATGACACATAAACTACACCAAAGTGCCCCATAGAGGCATATTCTGCTTAAAAAAAGCCCCCGCGAGGACAGTTCCCGTTCTGTGTTTTAATCACTGCTGTTAGACGGATTTTATTGCCAACAAAGCGTACGAGTACGAGTTGGATCAAACTCCAGGGAACGTCAACTGTCGCGCAGCCCACAGCAGGAGGGAAAGGCAGCCCGGGCTGTGGAAGGCGAACAGGGAGCAGGGGAGGAGGGGCAGGACGCCACTGGCTTTCACAAACTCATTTAAATGCCATTGACCTTTTGAACGGCTGCTATAATCGGATAAAGGACAGAGCCCCCTGCAAACAGCGCGGCAGCACATGCAGCCCACGGAGTCCACGGAGTCCACGCGGGAAACCCACCACACAGAGATGCGATCTTTGGGGTAGCGGAGTCGCTCCAGAGCTCCGAGGTAGTACGGCAGGGAGTGAGCGGTGTTCCTGGCTATGATGGCGACAACCACCGTGGGGAGCTGCACTTTCGACTCCTCCGGATACTTCTCCTCCGAAAAGTAGCATCCAGCCTGGAAAAGCAAGGCCCCCAAAACTAGAAAGCGGAGTAACATGGTGGAAGCTGTGAGGGTATTAATCCGCGGCGCTTGAGCACAGCAGCACAGGACGCGTCAGCAGTCCGAGAAAAAAAGGGCTTTTCTCTACTTTTCAACCGCCTACCCCCCTTCTTCACCTGATGTTGAGGCAGGCTCGATTTTTCCAAGAGCAAATCCAAACCCAGTCCGAGAGAGGGTTAAATGACAACTTCCGCTTTAGGCCCGTGTGGCACAAGAAAAGTCTTCTCCAGTGATGAAGGCGCGACTTGGCCAGATTGTAGCAAAAGCTCTGCGGACAAACGATGACGTTTAGCAGCTGACACCCGGTCAGAAGAACTAACATCCAGTCAAAGACACTAACATCCAGTCAAACAAATTAACATCCAGTCAAAGAAACTAACATCCAGTCAAACAAATTAACATCCAGTCAAACAAACTAACATCCAGTCAAACAAACTAACATCCAGTCCGAGAGAAACAATAAAACTGACATCCAGTCAGAAAAACTAAAAACTGACATCCAGTCAATAATAAAAAATAAAATCTAGTTAAAAAAAAAAAATTATATGATACAACTTTGTTTCTTCTTTGTGTAAATAATAGTACTTTTCTCCCTGTTACATTTTTAGCATAATTTGTAAGTCAACAGATAAATTACGAACATTATTATATACACATTAAGCATGTGCATACCCTGTTATGAGATGTCATATGTAGGAGAGATATTGGTTAAAGACGTAGTCTAAAATGTTGAAGCAATATGAATATGTTACAATGTCAGGACATCAGTATGTTAGTTTCTGGTGTTTATTCTGGCAGCAATTTCAGAGACTCACCAGCAGAGGGAGGGTTTGATCCAAGAGAAGGCCCATTACTCAAGCTGTATGAGGCCTTTGAGCTCTTGCTTTTCTTTGGTAGTGGTGGGATGTAACTAATTACATTTTATCAAGTACAATTCTGGGGTATTTTATATGAGTGTTTTCATGTTATTTTAAACTTCTACTTGTCTACATTTAGAGGGGTAGCTATGTTGTACTTTTATCTCCACTACATTTATTTATTTGGCAACATTTGCAACACTTCCACATGCAAAACATATGATCAACTTACAAAATATGATGCATTATTATATATTAAAGTACACAACAACACATACAATGTAAAGCAGTTCAAATTAGCTCCAACATTGTAATAATATAACACACTGAAAGGGGCCATTCTGCACAATGACTACATTTGATGCTTTAAGCAGGCTACATTTTCCTGATAATACTTCTGTACTTCTTTTATGGAAGTATTTTTACACTGTGATATGTCTACTTTCACTTTAGTACAAGATATGAGTGTCCAAAGCCTCACTGAGCTCTCAAAGAAACAACACAGAGAGGATTGTTTTCTTTGCATCTGCTGCTATGAGGAGCTCATTGGTTACCCCACACAAGGAATTTGATATTTCTCAGAAAATATTTATGGTAAAAGTAAAAAAAACAATTTGGAATATCTGCAATGTTTCGGTAGTGGATAACCTGGTGGAGTTCATGCCACAGTGACAGGATGGCTTCATGGCTGCAGGAGTCTCCTGGAAGAAGGTTATGATTTCTGGGGTGGAGGACGGATCACTGAATCAGTGGAGTCAGGGCAGTTCTTAACAACAACACTGGAAAGTTTCTGGTACTGAGCCAAAATTTGAAATACAACTTGTAATTTGTCATTTCCAATTTGCACTCTGGCTTACTTTATTATAGGCCGACAGCCTTGAGTGGTGTGTAGAGAAGAGAAGCTGTAGGTTTTGATGCTCTCACAGAGTCCATTGTTGAGAGAGACCTAGGAAAACAGATTAGTTCCTCAGTATATAAAGGGGTCAACAAGGCCTCTTTAATGTATTGCGTGCTATCGTGTGGGTGTCAGACAATCCATACCTGAGTAGAGGATGCAGGAGCAGACAGGTGCACTGGGGTTAGACTTCAGGACTGGGCTGTGACAAATGAGGTCATAAGAGTATATGTGTGTTGAGTCACTTACTGATGGAACAAGGCCAACAGTCACAAAGCAAAGGAATATGCCAAGCAGAAATGGATGGAAAAGGGACTGTAGAGATAGTTTCCATTACTCACTTAAATAAATAGCCACTGGTTTTTGTCGATCCGAGGATCAACACATTATTCTTATTTAATAGTCTACTCCTCATGAGGTCATAACTGGTACATTATACATTATACAGTACTTGCATCGCCAGTACACCAGTTCTCATTTTGTTTCCTCAACAGTTGGATCAACACAAGTGTTCAGTTCAGGATTTGCTAAAGGGAACCACCTTGAACCTCCTCAATGACCCCTAGGAGGTGCCCAGTTTGAGAAACTCCATTAACAGCTGTTGTCAGGACTGTTTTCAAAAGAATTAAAGAAATACAAGACCCCATCCATTGCTGGTTACATCCAACATTCTTCTTAGTTTGTAGAGAATACTGTCAAAAATGATTTTAGATGCAGTGTCTGTGTGTTAACATAACCTGAACCAATAATCTCATTTAGCAACAATATCACAAATAAAACTATCAGTCTAAATTACAGAAACAAAGTCAAATGTTCAATCAGCAGTGCACCCTCAAACTGAACATACATACGTACAGGCACAGTTCAATCTTAAGGAGATCTTCCTTAGGTCAGAAGAAGACCGTTTTAATGAGGATAAAATAAATAAATATTGGATCAGCTTGGGAAAATACAAATTTTAGGTGAAAGATTTTCAAAAATGTTTAATATTTCCAAAAGATGCGGCGGTTTTTATTTGAGAATTGAGAAAGGCTACCCCCCATAGTGAAAGGGTGCAAATATTTCCGTACTAATGCTCAATCTGCTCAGCACTCAAGTGAAAATTCAAGAATAGAAGTTGAGGTCGATGGCGCTGAGAAAAAAAAATCAAGAAGAGGAGTGATGGGAGCAGGAGAATGGAAAGAAGAAATGAGGAGAGGCATAAATGTGAGAGGAAAATAATACGCAAAGTGGTATATAATGAATTGTGACTCTTTTGGTGGGCTCTGTGAATAAACGGAGGCAGTCATGGCTGACAGTGGCGGAGCTGGGTTAAAGGGGCCGTTTGTGTGGACAGGTCAGGGGGTTGAGGGTCAAATCTCTCCTATTCATGACACCCCAAGTGTTGCCACACTCACACACACGTTCGTCAGGGGCACTTTCCCAGCGTTTGCGGCTGAGGCAGATCTGGGAGAGTTCAGCCTCGGGTGCACTAACTTTTCACTGCGAGGTCAAGGGTGGAGATGGTGTTTGTGTGCGGGGGGGGGGGGTGTGTGAATGAGAGACAGGGGGAGAAGGAAAAAGATGGAGAAAGAAAGGACAAAAAGAAAACCTCCATTGTTTTGACCAGATTGCAGGAGAGAGACAGCGAGAGAGAGAGAGAAGAAAAAGTGGATAAACTGCAGTTGACTTGGATTCTTGTGGTTTGTGAGCCTCAGTTATCCTTAAATGGTTAGTTCATCTAAATGACAAAACAATACTTTTTTTCTCCCTCACCTCTAGTGGTATCTAGCTATGCTAATTGTTTTGGTTTTATTTATGCGTGTTTTGCAATATCAAAAGCTGAGATTTCTGCCTCCTTCCAAATTCAATAAACCTGAATACATTTTTTCATTTTTTGAAGCACAGAAAAATGATATTTCTTTAAGAGCAATGTCTCTTTTTTAGAATCCACCCACAGTTCACAAAAAAGTTCAATGAAAACTGTTAACTACATGTTCTGCAGATTTTTTTTTTAGTCGCAGGGAGAGTGATTCTGGAAAGACGGGTTGCTTCTGAACCTTTTTCAAGTGCAATTTTTCATTGCTGGGGGCCCCACAAAAGAGATTCCACTCACGTCCATTGTACAGCAGACACCTGAACGACAAATATCTCAAACTTCAAGCACAATAAACCAAAACTATCTGCATGATGATAAGTGGGCAAATATGTCTTTTGGAGCTACCCATGCAGGTGCGCACACAGTCGCACTCACACAAACGCACATCTCAGGCTAGCCAGGCGGTTACTATGCCACCAATCTCTCTTTCATCTTGTTTCCGCCCAGTCAGAACGCTTTAGTTAGCATGAGAGCACGAGTGGCCGCAGGTTAGGATGTGTCAGGGTGAAAGAGTTTCTGTCTTTGTGTATGTGTGTTGGGACCAGGGCTGGGAGGCAGCAGAGAGTCGTGACATTCTCACAAGATTCCAGGACCTTTATTGCTGTGGCGATAATCAATAGCATTCCCACAGAGACTGTCTTTTGGCTGGGCGGGTCAATACCTGTCACTCAGGGTCTGAGCAGTGGCAGATACCCTCTTACTCAGCAGCTACAGCAGCCTCACTCTGTCTGCTCCCCTCCTCCCATGTCACCTTCTGTATCTCAGGAGTGTAACGTTTTCACAGTTTAAGCAGTCATGTGTTTCCTTTGAAATCATATCTAATTGAGCCACTGTTTTGGTGGAAATCTATAGCGACTGCAGTACGACTGCAACTAACACTGATTTTGATTGTTTTTGAATAATCGATTTAACTAAAACCCATTTGCAATGAGCAAAGCAGCAGATCTTCACATCTGACAAGCTGGAGCCAGAGAGTGATTTACGTTTGGTTGATGATCAGCGTCGTTATCAGTTCATTTTTTTCTGTCAGTCCACTAATAGGTTTGTCTTTTCAGCACTAAACTCCACTTGCGGTTAGTTGAGTTATTGTGAACTGAATCATTGCACAATCATCTGTTGGTTCAGATAACTCGATGACCACTTAAGCTCATAAAACTCTTTCAAAGCAATATTTTACAAGCTGAAAATTTCATACATGGCAGCTTCAAGAAAAACAAAACTGTTTTTTTTAGCTACTGAGCAGCTGATATTTGAGATTTTGGGCAAGACTAATGTGTAGCTTATCCAGCAAGTGTCATTTCTGTAACAATGTTTTAGGGCATTTGCGTAAGCGACAAGTCAGTGTGGTTGCGTGTGTGTTTGCAATAAACATTTAAATCACAATTACTCAACCTTAAAAACATCATGTTTCTGGTCAGAACGGACAGTGTGAAGAAGGGATGCAGCAGTATAGATAAATTGATGGCGTTTTTTTAAAGTTTTTTTCTTACCCCTGGTGGCCAATAGTTCTGTTTGACTCAAGCACTTAAACAGAATTGCTTCAGCTATAAAAAAAATTTTAAAAAATGACCTGTGTATGTCAAGTCCAGTCTTTACACAACACCACTTAGTCAGCACACAGGAACCGATGCTCTGGCAATGCCTGCAATAATGAGATTATGGGGTCCGTGATACAGGCATGATTGCATTATGTATTCTCGTGAATATGAAATGGAGCATCAACAAAACATTTCACATTTTTGAGCTTTGATTAGATTTTTTTTTCTTCTTCAAATGTATTAAATGTTAATGTAGCATGTCAAATAGTATACCTGCCGCGTGAATTGATTTTACAGTAGATGATGACAATGATCCCCACAGTCTGGTGTAAAGTCAAGTGGAGCTTTTGAACAGACGAAACCTCTGATAATGACACGTTTGTTTAGAGTCACTTTAGAGATTTCGGTTGCGGAGGCGTGATTTAGGAACTTCAGCTGCTTTAACTTCTCACAGAAAGCTCAAACCCTTTGCATTCACTCAACGGCCGGTTTACTTGTGTATCATTAAATCGCGCAAACATTGACATACACAAACAAATGGCAGGATATTTGTGAACACCGTTGGGCCCCCCGTGATCTCTACAAAGTCACGGCGAGATTAGTGTAGACTTCTCTGCTTCTCATCTTCTCCGTTACTCCCTGGATGACGCTGTCCGTCGCCTCGTTGCCAAGCAACAGCGCAGCCACTGTCAAAGAATTCTGGGGCATGTTTAAGCAGCGGCATGCTTGGGGGGAAGGAGTGTGTGTGTGTGTGTGTGTGTGGTGGCAGAGGAGAAGCAGGAGTGTGTAGAGTGCAGCAGGACACACTCTGTTGTGCATTTATATGAGAATTCTCTTTTAATCTTTTAATCTCAGCCATCATGCCACTTGGTGATTCTTCAAGGTCTATTTTACAATCCAGCCTTTCATCAGTGTCACACAGTATAACCCCCGATCTCTGATGAGTCAACTTTTCTCTCACCGAGGAAAACTTGCTCTTCACACTCAAACGTATGTTTTTTTTGACAATTGCGGCGTGTGTTTCATTGCTCTAGCCCGGTCACAAGGTCAAATTCTTGACCCCCAGCAACATGCGATGCAACGTCTTGTCAGTTACAGTGGATAGTAAAATAACTGGTGATAAGACATCATCGAACCCATGAACAACATTACATTTTGGCTATATATATATATATATATATATAAGTATATTTTCATAGGAGACCGTGGAACACATGATGAATTTATAATGAAAGCTATAACTGTCTCTTTTGTGTGTCACGGCCTTAAGATTGCGATGCCTCTCTGTAATTGGCTTCCTGCATTTGCTGTCTGTCTCCTTTAACGCCCCTGGTCATGCATCATATTTCCTGCCCATTGCGTACATTTTCTTTTTCTAATAAATTACTGCAAGCTGCCAGTACAGATGAACAAGTAACCACTTTTAGCATGGCTGCTGGATCAAATTAGCGTAGTGCTGCTCCCATAACGATCTTTTTGGAAAATGCAACAGTGCTCCAGCAGGGAGATATATGGATGCAGGACTTGTGTTCGTCCACTGAGCCTGTTCAGAAGCTCTCCTCCCAATTTACCCTCTTTGTCCATTTGACTCTGCGTCCTGTCTTGCCTACACATGCTTCCCACTATAAATTTCAATGACATTCCCTGCCACAGCTCTCTCTCTAACCTCTCTACTCTGCTCTCCATCCTCTATAGCCGTGCCCTAGCAGCTGGGAGGAGATGCCTTCACCAGAGGAGGTTTATTTTAAGGATTCCCCTGTCCCCTTTGTCCTCTCTCTCCTCTCCATCTTTCGACAGGATGGTTTCATGGCCCACCCTGCTGACTGGGCCTCCCTCTCCCCTGCCAGGCCTTTTAGCCAGCGGGTTAAACATTGATTTGTGAATGGAGGGAAGCACAGTGGCCCCTGTGTAGAGTGCAGCGGTCCCCTACTGTTTCTGTGTGTACACACACACACCCCTACTATACACCACCAAAACTAACAGCCAACATGAAAGCTACTGAGCTGAAAGGCCTTAATTCAACAAATGAAGGTAGTTTATAGTGTTTCAGATGTTGTTGTGTTGCTATTTAGCCTTTAATAGATTTGATTCGACTTTTTAAATTGCAAAGTTGGACAATCTTCACACTCAGAATCGTGCTTACTCACTAACTGAAGCCAGATACGCACAACTTAAGAGAAAGAACGGAAGGAAAAACATGTTGAAGAGACAAACCTGCTGCAGTGCGTGACATTAAAGTGGTCTGTATGACCCGATATGGATATTAACCTATTATATTAATTTTATTGTCTGAAAACTAATTTGCAGGTTTAAAAATGTTTCTTATCCACAAACTGAAAACGTTTTTAGTGCTGCAAGTGAGCCCACATGTCACGTGCATCACTTGTTGAGCTGTCAGTCAGTGTTTGCCGCACAGAAGCAACATTTGGCTTAAAGGAACAAACAATAACTTTTGTACTGTGCAACTGCTTCACAGCGAAGAATGTCCAAACTCTTCAGATCCATAACCCTGAGCACCACAAGTGAGGAATGTCAAGGTGAGAGAAAGTGGACTCTCTTGACTTCTTCCTCGGTTCCAGCCTCTGGTAGAGTCAGGGCATGAAAAGGCAAAGGGGGGTGGGGGGAAGAGAGAGAGAGAGAGAGAGAGAGAGAGAGAGAGAGAGAGAGAGAGAGAGAGAGAGAGAGGAGTGGAGATGAGATGGAGGGGTTTGCTTTTCACCACTTCGGGAAAAAAAAAGAAAAGAGCAATGAATGAGTGACTGGCTGAATGAATGAGAGGCGGGTTGGGGCTGAGGGGGGCTCTGGCCCTGTGGATCAGCAGAGGTTAACTCGGCTTCTTCAGAAGGATGAAAAGGGGGGAAAAAACGGATTGAGCTTTAAAGAGGAGGACCCCCTGCGCCCGGGGCGGGATCAGACAGGATGATTTATTAGAGAGAGAGAGGAGAGAGGAGAGAGGAGAGAGAGAGAGAGAGAAGGTGACGTTTGCAAGCATCAAAAAGCTGCAGCGCAAACGCAGCATTCAAAAGTGCTGATATGCACAACATGAGGATGGACTTGATCCAGAGTCCAGTTTCCAGTTCGGGGGGGGGGGGCACGGGCTTAAGCTCTCTAACCTCTTGAAATCTTATTTATGTTGGATGCATTTATACGAAACCGTTTTTAGCACAAACACAGAAGCTCTTATTAATTTGGCTCTTTAGTTTAAATGCTTGTAAGAGCCTCATCGGTCCCAGAGTTCACGGCGTAACCTTGGCGTTGTTATAATGCAAGATAATGGGAGTTTACAGTGTAACAGGACACGTGGAAGGCCTTGCTGAGCCTGTACACCGCTCTCCTGTATGAAATGTGCGACAGAAATAAACATTTGTCATTACTCGAAAACGCAAGACAGCGAGGCCTCCGTCGCCCTCTCAGTCGGCTGCCACACGAGCATCATACAATCCACTGACTTTGTACCGCTCCGGACCCACAGGGTCAGGTGGGGCCACAGGCCCCCGGTGGTGGGGCCACAGGCTGCCCTCTCTGCAGCAGAACGGCTGCACATGGCGCTGAAGGCACCGCTTTATGTCCGAGTGCCTGGTTACAGCGTTGCACTAGTTTGCTCACACAAGAGAGAGGAGGGGGGGGGGGGGGGGGTATAAGACAAACACTAAACGTCATGCAGTGCGGTCAGAGAGTAAACAGTGTCAGGATTGTAATCTCTTTTGGGGGAGAAAATAGGGCTGTTGTGTCTTTAAGAGGGGCTGCTGGTCCCTCATCGCAGCTGCTGGCGTGTGTGTGTGTGTGTGTGTGTGTGTGTGTGTGTGTGTGTGTGTGAGAGAGACACAGAGGACAGCGGAGATTCATTACTTAAGCAGTACAATGGACATTTATCACCCCGTGGTGTTATTCAAATTCAGTACCAAGCGAGGACCTTCTCCACTCCCTTCCTCCGCCTGGCGTCGCGGCCGCAGCGCAAAGAAAAAGCCAGGAGGGCAGAGAGGCATCATCCATCCATCCAGTCAGTCAGTCCGAGAGAACCGTGCAGGATGGAAGGGAGGCAGGAGCGTCTGTCCGGAGCGCTCGGAGCCCGCTGCTCTCCGGCTCCTCCGCCGCTGCTCGCTGGGGGGCTTTTGGACGGAGACCCGACAGAAGGCACGTCGAGGGAAACTGAACCAAAGGACGAAACTGAACCAAAGGACGCACCGACCGGAACTAAAGGAGTCTCCGTTTAAAAAAAAAAACAACACATTTTAATTTTTTTTTTTTTTTTTTTAAGTCGGCTTCATCTCCAGCTATAAAACACCGGAGGGGGGGGGCGAACATAAGCGTCTCCCAAGTGTCTTTGTTCAAATAGGAGCGGATTTTATTTTGAGATTTAACATCCGCGGAAAGCCACAACTGAGCCCCCCCACCCCCCCACACCGATGACAGCTCACAGGTGCAGAAATGGCGAAGCCTCGTCCTGCCGGTCTCACCTCGGACTTTAAAACGAAACAAAGTGCAGCCGAGCTGCTCGATTCCTGCCTCTGTGAGACACTTTCACCGTGAGACCCTCCGGCGAACCGAAGGAGACAACGTTGAGCTCAAAGATGCAACAGCCGTTCAGCCATCTTTAGGGCCCCGGAGGTGGTGAACAGACTCGGGGTTAACTTTACAGCAGCCGGTCAGACGGGGAGAGACAACGGAGCCAAGGCCACGAAGCTGCAGCGGTGGCCCCTTGGCATTATATCTAAAAACGAACGGCTTGACTTTAAGTAAGGCGGTGTGCTAGTTGGGGGGGGAAGTTGCACTATACAGCCTAGTGGAATGCTTTTAATCGCGAAGGAATATCTTGAGGTTTTAGCTTTTTATTTATTTATTTTTTTTGCTGCTGCAACAACTCAAGTGTTGGAAAACAGCGGAGCGAGAAAGCTGATTAGCCGAGAGACGGTCAGAAATAATGCACAGTGTAGCCGTCTGGAAGTCTGGAAGTCTGGAGGTCCCTGGGGGGGGGGGGGCAGTTTTCACTGAGACGCAGCCAATACTGTCAAAGGGCATCTAGGCAGCAGGTGCAGCCACGGGCCCGGACAACAACTCTGCCTCTGCTTACTTGTGACTGAAAGAATCAAAAAATTCTTCTTTTAACTCATGCAGAGGACAGACACACACACACACACACACACACACACACACACGCACACCGGGGTCTTTAGCGGCTGATTGTCCAAACGCAATTCTTGAGTAAACTCAAAATGCAACCCCAAGAATTGTGTATGGACATCTGTTGCTGCAGACTCGCACTCATCGCTGCCGCCTTTGGCCACAACGCCTCCGGAACCACAGAGGGGGCCCCGGGAAGGCCTCCAAGTCCCGCTTTGTCTTGTAGCCGCCTCGTTCCAGGTAAGACGCAAAAAGCACACTCGGCACGTTGCGGAGGGACAGGACGCCAATAAAGTGGAGGAAACCTTATCCTGCCTCGTGTGGTGTGTGTTTCTCTGGGCTGCTCGGCCCGATTGGTATTTACACTCTGTCGAAGATCTAATCAAGACGGTTTGTTTTTAATGGCCTAATATCGAGTGGACGCGTCGATGTATCGACTGTGTTTTGGCAAATAGTAGAAACCCGCGCGCTGAGCAGCGCGGACGAGATGAGCAACGCTGAGAGAAAGACAGAGAAGTGGATCAGCTCGGAGACGACGGCAGATCAACGAGGCCGGGCAGATGCATAAAAACACGTTTTCGTTAAAAGCGTCATTTGGCGGTAAAATTGCTCCTGAAATAACTCCCAAGAATGTGTTTAATATATTAAGAGCCCATTAAGGCGAAGCCTAGCGTGCGTCCGACAGGAAGCCACGGATGTATTGGCTAAAACAGGGATTTAAAAACGCATTTAGGGCCCCTAAGGCGAAATCAGAGTCAGTGCACTAAATGTTACAGTGTTACAGCAAAAACAGGAGACCAGTCAGGACAGAAGAGGCCTGACGGTTGATGCTGCCAAACAGCGTCACTGATAAATCACGTGGGGCACTCTTTTTTTTTTTTTGGGCCCATAAGGTGTTTTTTTAATTTATTTTTTTTTATCTTTTTACTTTTGAAATTTCTTTTTTTTAATGTAAGATTTTTGTTTTGCTTTAAAATAGTTCGAATTAGCCCCTTTTAAACAATACATTATTAAACATTTAAACTAATATTAATCTAATAACTAACACAAACGACTGAACAATGTATAAAATATATTGGCGCTAAAGCCTATTTTCTTATTTCAAATACCTTTTTAAGAATGTTGTCGTTTCGCGCAGTTGGAGACTCGCCATTTAATTCAAAACGACACACACACACACACACGTGTTGTTGAACATGAAGGGCTTTCTTAATTCGTGGGGATCAGTGCATCATGTTTGCTCTTGTGTGGGATCGACTCTTGCTACCGTTTCTCTTCGTTTGTTTCCCCCCAAACTACAACGGCATGTTCAGCGTTTTAACACCTGCAGCCTGTTGTGTTTCTGCGCACATCCGAGTTATTTTGGACGTGCAGGCTGTGTGTGAGCTTATAGTTCTCATCGGGTTGTGCAGTTTGAGCTGTGCATTTCTAAATGCAGTGTTTGGTTCACATGCAGCCAACATGCACTGTGGGAGCCTGTGGCTGCAAAAGGAAAACAAGATGGAGAGCAAACCTGGCAACAGTTGCTTTTAGCCCAAGATGAAAGCGGGCAGGTGTCAACACGGCTACAAATGTGTCAACATAACCGACATCTTGGGGGCGCATATATATTTTCTTCAATACAGGGAGACAAGATAGTTCTGCCGTTGTTTCGTTATGGGCAAAAATTAATTGTACAAAAGGATAATCCTGTCAGCCTGACAAATAAATATTAAATCAATGCTGTTGTGTGAAATCACAGTCTTGCAGTTTATTTGTATTGGCTGGTGTTTACTTTATGGCTGTTTACCACAGGCTGGAGATCACAGGCGCCTTTTCTATCTGGTCACGGTTGTGGTGTGATGGGGAGGGCCAGCATCGCCACCACCTCTCTCCTGTTGAGCAGGCAGCCAGCCAGTGCAGACTGTGGGCTGAACTATAAACCGTGCAGGCCCAGGTAATAGTCCAAACCCTGCCTGCAGGACGGATGGAAGACCTCCAGCATTTATAACTGAGCCATTGTAGCTCTAACAATGGAACTTGAGAGGGAACAAAAAGAACGATGGAAAACTAGAGTCTCATGCAACATAATGTAGGATATCTGCTGTAACAGATTTAAAACAAAACAAACACCAGCCTACAGAAAGTTAGAAACCTTTCATGTTCTCAATATTTGATCCAAATAATTAGGAATAAAAAAAGCAACATTTTAAAATGGGGCCCTGTAAGAGGCATCAAGTCTACACACACACACACTCGGTGTCCCAGGCCTGCAGAGTAGCTGCCACATGTTCTCCTCTCTAACCGCCTCATTAGCATTTCCTTTCTACCGGCCATTATCGCTCGGTTTCCCGTTGCAAATCGGACTCCACCACCGAGAAAAGGTTTTAGGTCGCCCCGGGCGTTCATGGGAGGGCAGCCCCGAGGCCAGACCTCGACCTCCCGCAGTTGTACGGTAGTTGAACCCCCCCCTCCTCCTCCTCTTATGAATATTCCAGCTGAGCGGGGCTGCAGGGCGGTAAACTCTCCCTCAAGTCTCGTCTAATCAGCCTAAAACGGCAGTGTGATCACAGAGAGGAGCTTAAAATCGATCAGATATAAACTATCACCAGGAATTATCGAAGCGTGATGTAACATCCAACTTGAGAGACGCGTTTGGCTACAGGCCTCTCTGTGTGCGGGACTATGGTGACGAGAGAGTTTGTAAAGCGCAGAAACACTATGTGGGTTTGGAATTTGTATAGAAGCGTAACATTTACATTGGAGAGAAGAAAAAATACCCCAGCAGTTAGCAGTTAACAGAAAGCAGTAGAAATTTACTACAAAAAGATGATTTATTGCACACTTCGTAAATAACAGAGGCGAGTATGTAAAAATGACATTTTCCTCATTTATTATATCTTTAATTCGCTATTTCGCCGCTGTGCTTAGAACTGAAAATATCCCCTGCTGTCAAAAATGGGGGGGGGGGGGGATAACGCTAAGCAAAGAATACATAGTTAAAATAATATGAGATTGGTATAAAAAAAGATCGAGAAACTATTTACAGGGAAAAAAAGCTTTTAATCCTTTAGCATTTTGTGAGAAAGAAATGTCAGAAGAAATTAGAATAATAAAATATATTTAAAGAAAAAAAAGAATGTTTTTCAATAGCATAGGTCCAGAAAAAAAGAAATAAATTTCCAATGGTAAAACTGTATTTTAACCCTCTAATTAGCATTCTATAAGCACAACATTAACATTTATTAAATGGTTGATAACACACTACAATGTACTTGTGAGCATGTTTGGATGTTTTTAAATTGTTTACCAGTGATAACAACTGTATGTAACCCCACATGTGAAGCATCTACAACTGGTTGCTGGAGTATAAACAGATAATGAATCACCATAGAAAAACAGTTACAATTATATAAAATATGTCTTCATAGGAGAAGTTAGAATTGTTGACAAATCCATTAATAAACACTTTAAATGTCCTCATATATGTATGTGCTTACAACTACATTGGTGTGGTCTGAACAAATTATTAAATCTTTCTACTTGGCTTAGAAAAGCTAAATTAGAGAGGGTTAAATTAACGTGTTACCTTTTCTTTTAGTATATTGTTGTGAACTGAAAGTCGTTGTCGACCCCAAGATCAGGTCATTTTGTCTTTCGCTGTCATGCTGCAGGAGAGGATGCAGGGAGATGAAGGTTTACACGCCAACCTGCGAGTTGTCCACTTCTTCCTGTGATTGTCCTTTAAAATCTGTCCAGTTTGATTTAAAAGAAAAAGAAAGAAAAATGTTGGTATTTACGCAAACGTCCACAGAATTCCTGCCTCACAGTTTCCACATTTTTCTTGATAACCGTCTCTGAATTTCCGCTCACTCCTGTGGACTGACATCAATCACCTCAGATGTCACGGCTCATCCACAGCGTCCAATCGGGTGGCGTGTTGTTGAGATGTGGTGGTGGGGGTGAAAGAGTGCAAAGGATGTGGAGGCGAGAGATGTTTGTATTCCTCCATTCATTTTCTATCCTCCATGAAGAGTAGATATAAACACAACGTTGTCTTGGTCTTGTAGTTGGTAGTCCAGCTCCCCCTGAGGTTCAGGAAACACACAAAATATTCTATATTCAAGTCAAAGGGGAAATGTCCGCCTTTACTAAAACAAATATGTGTATTACTCCTGTCTTCCCATTGGGGCCCAATCAATGACAAACCTTTCCATTCATTTACATCCTGCGTTGTGTCCTGTAATTCAATCAATGGATTCAAATTGAAGCGTTCAGACTGTGTGTGCATGTAAATACGTGCTCAAATACGAGACCCCAAGGACAAACTTGTCTTGCGGCTGCTTTCACGTTACATGAAACATTAACTGACTCGGAGAAAATGAGCAATCTCAGTGAACACATAGGCTAACCTTCACACTCACACAGTCTTCCTCTGTCACTGATTTCAACGTCCACACATGTGTTTCTATATAGTCACAGGGCTCTAACACAGCTATATGAGCGCAAATTATTTAACACTGTAATGGTGCATCCTGAAAACAGGTTAGGTGAAAAGAGCTTAAAATTAAAAAGAAATGCAAGTTTTTACAAGATTCTGGAAATACACCCTCTCTCTCTCTCTCTCTCTCTCTCTCTACACCATCTGACAGTAAACATGGCTCCCAGTGCTCACCATTAGCTCCCAGTCTGCATCATTGATAAGCACCAGAATCCCAGGTCTCCTGTGGGAAAACACACCGTTTTGAGCGAGACACATTTCCCAAAGGAAACACACGAACACATGCGTGTAAAGGATGCAGTAAAAAACCTCCACGGTCAAATCACAGAAAAATCAAGGCAAAATACAGACTTTCAAAGTTATGAAATATGAAAACTAAATTAGTTAAAGATGCACTACAACAAAGATGAAAAATGAAAAGCATGGCATTCTTGGGCATGGGATTTTATATTCTCTCTGAATGTAAGCCTGTCTCATTTAATCACATATATATATATTTTACAGTTTAGTCTTTACATTTTTGGGGTGGTGGATTGGGACATGGAGGTCATTTGTTTGCTAACACAGCCTTGCAAACAGTTATAATCAAACTAGACTCCCCCAGATACTTAATGAATGCACCTGAAAATACCGTAAATATATGTAAAAATGTTTTAACTGAAATCTTTTCAGATAATCCTTTACAATTTATAACTAAATGTAGCACAGAAAAAAAAGAGGACATAGTGTTTAACACTTCACAGCATAAAAGTAACAGACATTATGTGTAACAAAAAACACCGGTATATTTATGATAATAAATCTATCAGTCAAAGTGGCTGCATGTGTGCATTATGTTCATGTTACAGCCCATATAGGGTCATAAACATGCACTTCGGGGTTTCTCACATTGCTGCTATCTGCAAATATGCTAACAAAGACTCAACGCAATTATATATATCTTTTTAAAATAATAGAGAAACAAGTGACTGAGGTACAAGAGTAGAGAGATTGTTTGTGTGTGTGTGTGTGTGTGTGTGTGTGTGTGTGTGTGTGTGTGTGGGAGATAACCTGTCACCGGAAATTAATGGGGGCCCAAAAATAACACACAGATGAAGCCTAAAAAACCCCACCACCCTTCAAAAGAGGATAATGGGGATAATGGGGGAGGGTAACAACAGGCACCTATGGGTGCAGTCTTCTTCACACATGTTGGTGTATTTCTTTTGCTGAAAGCCACAGAGGAAACTGTTTAGCTAATGTGGATGGTGAGATAACGCCTGAAAAACAATACTGATGCCTCTCATACTGTTCAAGTGAGCTTCTCTCCACCTTGTAGATGCTCTATGACATCAATGTGAGAGGAACCTGTGAGTACAACCGTGTGTCTACACAAGCGTCTCACACACGGCAACAGGACAGCACTGAGGAAGAACCACTGAATGGAAAAAAGGTAGATTGCAAAGCAATCACACACGGCGGCCATAGATCTTTTTTAAAAAGATAATGAAGAAACACCATGATGATGGTTTGCTCAAAAACAGTGTGTGCTGCCAACATAAAGTACACACAAAACACACACTTCTAATCTATAAGGTTTATAGGTAGTTCGGGTTTTCCTCCATTCATTGGTTAGGTGGTGCTATAAATAGTCCTGCACAAAGGCAGCTGTAAAAGTCAGCCAGTTCTATAAGGCTGCAGTGAGCCCTGGATACACACACATACACACATGAATACAAACACACAAGCACACAGGTAATCATCTTACTGAAACCCATAACCTGAAGGCTTTTCCCAGCATTTCAGCATTTTTACAATGCAGGAAAAATGCTTCAGAAACCTCCTCGTCTCAACATCTACTTCACTTTCACTTTAAAATTCTCAATACGTCAAAAGATTTTCTTATAGAACAGCTCTGATCATATACTACAGTCATATTTGGCAGTTAGGATTTTGTTCCAGTGGCACTGTGACGTATAACATATCTGTTAAGGTTGTATTGTTGTACACAGATCAAGTGTGTGTCAAGTGCACACACACACACTCACACAGAGCCTCCCTGGACAAAGAGCTCGGGCCGTTCCTTCAGCAGGTTCTGTTGGATCCAGACCAGCAGCTGCTTCATGTCCCCTAGAACACACACACACACACAAAGCCCATACACAGGCAGACAACAGAGGTCACAGGTCAGGGGTTAAGGGTCAAGGTGCATGGTTCCAGCCCCCTGGTCGATGTGACGCGACGGAAGCACCAGGCGGGACGAGCCTGTGTACATGTGTGTGTGTGTGCATGTATATTTATGAGTGTATGTGTATGTTGGGGTGGGGAAGGAGAGGACACTGGAAATGGGGGGAGGGCTGACTGATGTCAATGGCTAAGAGCGACATTGTTCACCTTCGTTAGAAAGAAATGAATGATTTGCATATAAATCTACAAGCGACTGAACAGATTAGAAAACAAAGACCATCTACAGCTGGACATGTAATTTTGAGAGGTTAAAAAGAAGAAAAATATTAAGTCAGACATAAAAACTATAAATAAAATTACACTTCTCTCTAGCCTCATACAAATTTCTAACACAGGACAAATACAACAAACAGAAAATCCAATTTCAGAATAATAATTTTCTTTGTTGAGTTGAACATTAAAATCGCCTCAGCTTGAATATGAATCTGCTTGAATTTTGTACGAGTCTGACCTCCTGAACAATCAGATTGACCTTGTCTCAACAATAGGTTGAGCCGCACTCAGACCGACTGACAGCCACAAAGGCAACAACGAGAGGTTTTAGGATAAATCCCCACTAAACAACTAATAATGAATATATTATAGTAATGGCAGCCATTAACATTAAGATTCAAGGTGGTGTATGAGTTTTAGAGAGTGTGTGTGTGTGTGTGTGTTAGTGCTTGGTATGTTTCCTTTAAAGCTGTATGTGTTCTTATAAAGAAATCATGAAAATAATGTCAGTATATGAACACATTAAAACAATAAAAGCACATGAATGCAATGAAACACACAAATCTAATATTTTCTTGTGATCATTCCCTGGTTGTGTGTTGGAGTGCGTTTATGAACACAGCCGTCTACTTAATGTACATGGGCACGACGACTCACGATAAACACTTGAGAGCAGCACTGCAATTGCTGGTAGTCATATCGCTCTCTCTCTCTCTCTCTCTCTCTCTCTCTCTCTCACACACACACACACACACGACATCCAAATGAACAGTACAGGCCTCCTTGACCCGTTTACATGGGAATGAAAGAACGGAGGTGATGAAGGATGGAAATGTACAAGGAGAGAGTAAATAAACAGGAGAGAGAAATTGTACCAGAGCACGAGAGAAAGCGAGAGCAGCGGCAGCAGCAGATGGAGCAGATACGAGGGTTAAGAGGACGACAGTGAGTCAAGCCAAGCCAGCAGTGAAGCCGTAGCAGGTAGGCGTCAAACCACATTCAGGAGTTCAGCTGGATCAGAGGCACATTAAGATGACAGTCTTTACATGAAATACATGCAGAGAAATGCAGGAGAAAGACATGCTGCATGCTCACAGTGACGCCAAATTTGGATTTCGCTAGACATTTCGGCTATTTATTCTATTAGATATATAATGCAGGCTCACATTTTGTGCTTGAGAGCACGTCTAAATCTACTGAGACATTTCGGTGTCTGAAATCTTTACAAAATAATTCACCAGAATACCTGCCTCTTCTGGGTCTTCAGGTGAAATTACACTGAGAGGGCTTACAGTGGGATTCATGCGTTTTAAATTTCAAACCTGTGGTCCACACATGTGACAATTTTTTTTTTCGTTTTTTTAATCTTCTGTGGAGGAGTCATCTTTCAAAAAGGTCAAAGATTCATTTATTCATCCATAAAATTGCAGAAATGACAACGCTCCGATCTTAAATCGACCAGCATCGATCACAAAACACTAATAATAAGAATAAAAACTAAGAAAACCTAAAAAAATATTCCACAAAGTTATAAAAGAAATATTAGATTGTCTACTTGAAGCATTTCATTTGTGACACTAAAAGAATCATGAACAAAAAAGAATAGATTTCTAGAGGCACCTGTCCAGTCACTGTGGCTATGAGAGAGTGTGTGGATGATATTTGATGTACAAGGTACAAGTGCATGCGTGTGTGTTGCAAGGGGAGGTATTTATCTTGCACAAGTAAACTTGCACAAGTAAACTTGCACTATCATTATACTACTGAGTTGGCTGACAGCACTGCAATTAACCTGAACACCATTTACACAGGCTTGAAGCTGCACGTGCACACGCACGGCAGTGAATATTGACCTGTACCTCTACGGGGCTAAAAACAGAACTAATCACTACAGCAGTCATAACTCCTTCTTTGTGGTGACTCCTTTCTCTCTCTGCCAGACTATTGGTAATTTTTCTCCACCATTACCCCTTATTCGCTCTTTCATTCTCTCGCCCCCCATTTACTTTTTCATTTGCTCTCTCTCTGTCTCACACTCTTTAATTCTCTCATAAAATCCTGCTCTCCTCTCCTCCATCTCTTTCCTCCTCCTTTTTATTTCCCTCCCTAACACATGTTCAAAGTTGCACACAGAAAATACATAGGCAAGAAGTCAATACAAATTTTTTTTTTTTAAATCACACTTTCATCAGATAATGTTTTTATAACAAATGGTCATCAAGCGCTGCCCTTTTAATGGCTTTCTTGTTAAAGGTTACACATATTTAAATCATCCAGTCTAAACCAAAAGGACAAGCTTGTATAAAAGAGACTGTATTTTTTAAAAAAATGGAAGACGACAAAGATAATTAGTAGTTACGAGAGGTCAAAGGAAAGAACAACGACATGGAGAGATTGAGAGGTGAAGGTTTTTGATGGCGCTTTGCGGTCCAGGTAGAGGGGAAAAGAAAATGAGGGAACAAACAGACCAGAGAGAGGGAAAATGCGTCACAGGCTCCTAAAGCATCTCGGGATAGCTGTGTTGCGTGGGTGGAAAGGAGACATGGGGAGGGAGGGGAGGGAAAAGGCGCCATTTTGACGCAGATTCAAAAACGTGCCTGCTTTTCTTTTGTGCATGCAGTTTTTCCCCCTTTTTTCTCCTTCTGCTTTTCTGTCTTTGTGCGATTATGACGGTCATGTAAGGGGGGTGGGGGGGAGCTATCCATCTTTCTGCTGATGCGAGGGGGAAAAAAGTGTGTGATCTTTAGACCACGGGAGAGAGAGGGTTAGATAGAGAATGAGAAAAAGAGAGAGAGAAGGAGAGAGAGAGAGAGAGTGTGGGGGTGGGGCCTTTCAGTCGAGGGTCATCAATCACCGGCTGGGGTCAAAGAGAAATACGAACGATTCAGAACCAATTATATCTGCCTTCACTGAGCCCCTTCTGAACTAAGACACACTCATGCAAACACAAACACGATGTGTAAGGTGAAATTAGATCGGAGCAACAATTTCTGGATCAGCAAACCTGCCAGATGCACAACCAGTCCAGACACAACATCACAATGAGAAAATACAATCAGGAAATGTTGCGTTTAAATGTCTGTGCTCCTGCGACGTCAAAATGATGAACTTTGTGCATGGCACCACACACACACACACACACACACACACACACACACACACACACACACACACACACACACACACACACAC